>LVTN01000816.1:7641-43195 GCA_001649415.1 Musa itinerans | reverse complement strand
CCCCCCACCCCCACCCCGCCTTCCAAAACTAAAAAAAAATTATCGAGATGACTGTTTTTAAATGATATGATAACACAATTTTAATATTAGAAATGTGACCCACACACCCTCCGGATTTTAACCACCCCTCGACCAAAAAGAGAACTCACCCCTCGAATTTTGACCCTCTTAAAACCAAAAAAAGAATATCTAATATCTTGTTTTTGACCCAGAAGAAAGTTTTGGGATGAGATATTAGGACTATGAGATGAATGTTTTCAAACTGTGTGACCAATCACAAGGTTTTAATATTAAATATGGATATAATTATCATGAAGACTATTTTCAAACATCATCATCAATGATAAAATTATCATATTAAAATTGAGATTCACCCATCCCTCAACTTCTCCTACGTATTGAGATAAGAAAAATTATTGTTGTGACTATTTTTAAACGATGTAATCAATGACAAGATTTTAATATTAGAAGTGAGACCAACCCACCATACTCTCCCATGACTTCAACCACCCCTCAACCAAAAATAGAACACTTAACATCTTGTTTGCGACTGATAAGAATATTTTAAAGATAACATATTGAGATGAGAAAAATTATCGAGATGATTGTTTTTAAACGACATAATCAATCACATGATTTTAATATTAAAAATGGGACCCACTTCTACCACCTTATTTGTGACCCAGGAGAAAGTTTTAGGAATGACATATTGATATAAGAAAAGATATTGGGGTGACTATTTTAAATGATGTGATTAATGATAATATTTTAATATTAGAAGTGAGACTAACCCATCGACCCCTCCCCTCCATTGTTGGTAAGATTTTAATATTAAAAGTAGGACTAACCCACTGGCTCCCAACCCCCCTCTAAAACTAAAAAAATTTATCGAGATGACTATTTTGAAATGACGTGGTAACACGATTTTAATATTAGAAGTGGGATCCACACACCCCATCGAACTTCAACCACCTCTGGACTAAAAAGAGAACTCACCCCTCGAATTTCGACCCTCCTAAAATCAAAAAGAGAATATCTCATATTTTGCTTTTGATTGAGAAGAAAGTTTTAGGATGACATATTAGGACTATGAGGTGACTGTTTTCAAATGGTGTGATCAACGATAAGGTTTTAATATTAAATGTGGATATAATTATCATAAAGACTATTTTCAAGCATCATCATCAATGATAAAATTTTAATATTAAAATTGAGATTCACCAATCCGCATATCCCCCGCATATTGAGATGAGAAAAATTATTATGGTGACTATTTTTAAATGGTATAATCAATGACAAGATTTTAATATTAGAAGTGGGACTAACCCACCGTGCCCTCCCATGACTTCAACCACCCCCCAATAAAAAAGAGAACACTTCACATCTTGTTTACCAATTGAGATTCACCCATCCCCCGACTTCCCCCACATATTTAGATGAGAAAAATTATTATGGTGGCTATTTTTAAATGGTGTAATCAATAACAAGATTTTAATATTAGAAGTGGGACTAACCCACCGTGCCCTCCCTTGACTTCAACCACCCCCCAACCAAAAAAGAACACTTCACATCTTGTTTGCGACCAAGAAGAAAGTTTTAAAGATGACATATTGAGATAAGAAAAATTATCAAGGTGATTGTTTTTAAACGGCATAATCAATGACACGATTTTAATATTAAAGTGGGACCCACTTCTATCACCTTATTTGTGACCAAGGAGAAAGTTTTAGGAATGATATATTAATATAAGAAAAATTATTGGGGTGACATTTTTAAATGGTGTGATCAATGATAATAATTTAATATTAGAAGTGGGACTAACCCACCGACCACCCTCCCCCACCACCTCCACTGATAGTAAGATTTTAATATTAAAAGTAGGACTAACCCACCGGCCCCCAGCCCCCTCCAAAACTAAAAAAAATTATCGAGATGATTATTTTGAAATGACGTGGTAACATGATTTTAATATTAGAAGTGGGATCCACAAACCCCCTCGGACTTCAACCACCCCTCCACTAAAAAGAGAACTCACCCCTCGAATTTCGACCCTCCTAAAATCAAAAAGAAAATATCTCATATCTTGTTTTTGATCGAGAAGAAAGTTTTGGGATGACATATTAAGACTAAGAGGTGACTGTTTTCAAATGGTGTGATCAATAATAAGGTTTTAATATTAAATGTGGATATAATTATCATAAAGACTATTTTCAAATATCATCATCAATGATAAAATTTTAATATTAAAATTGAGATTCACCCATCCCCCGACTTCCCCCACATATTTAGATGAGAAAAATTATTATGGTGGCTATTTTTAAATGGTGTAATCAATAACAAGATTTTAATATTAGAAGTGGGACTAACCCACCGTGCCCTCCCTTGACTTCAACCACCCCCCAACCAAAAAAGAACACTTCACATCTTGTTTGCGACCAAGAAGAAAGTTTTAAAGATGACATATTGAGATAAGAAAAATTATCAAGGTGATTGTTTTTAAACGGCATAATCAATGACACGATTTTAATATTAAAGTGGGACCCGCTACTATCACCTTATTTGTGACCAAGGAGAAAGTTTTAGGAATAAACATATTGATATAAGAAAAATTATTTGGGTGACTATTTTTAAACGACCACCCTCCCCCCCCACCTCCACTGATGGTAAGATTTTAATATTAAAAGTAGGACTAAACACTAGCCCCCACCCCCCCTCCAAATCTAAAAAAAATTATCGAGATGACTATTTTGAAATGACGTGGTAACATGATTTTAATATTAGAAGTGGGATCCACACACCCTCTCGAACTTCAACCACCCCTTGATAAAAAAGAAAGCTCACCCCTCGAATTTCGACCCTCCTAAAACCAAAAAGAGAATAACTCATATCTTGTTTTTGATCGAGAAGAACGTTTTGAGATGACATATTAGGACTATGAGATGACTGTTTTCAAACGGTGTGATCGATAATAAGGTTTTAATATTAAATGTAGACATAATTATCATAAAGACTTTTTTCAAACATCATCATCAATGATAAAATTTTAATATTAAAATTGAGATTCACCCATTCTCGACTTCCCTTGCATATTGAGATGAGAAAAATTATTATGGTGACTATTTTTAAACGGTATAATCAATGACAACATTTTAATATTAGAAGTGGGACTAACCCACCATGCCCTCCCCTAACTTCAACCACCCTCCAATCAAAAAGAGAACACTTCACATCTTATTTACTTCTTGTTTACCACCGAGAAGAAAGTTTTAAAGATAACATATTGAGATGAGAAAAATTATCAAGGTGTTTGTTTTTAAACGGCATGAGCAATGACACGATTTTAATATTAAAGTGGGACCCACTTCTATCACCTTATTTGTGACCAAGGAGAAAGTTTTAGGAATAAACATATTGATATAAGAAAAATTATTTGGGTGACTATTTTTAAACGATGTGATCAATGATAATAATTTAATATTAGAAGTGGGACTAACCCACTGACCACCCTCCCCCCTCCCCCGCCACCTCCTCCACTGATTGTAAGATTTTAATATTAAAAGTAGGATTAACCCATCGGCCTCCACCCCCCCTCCAAAACTAAAAATAATTATCGAGATGACTATTTTGAAACGACATGGTAACATGATTTTAATATTAGAAGTGAGATCCACACACCCCCTCGGACTTCAACCACACCTCGACCAAAAAGAGAACTCACCCTCGAATTTCGACTCTCCTAAAATCAAAAAGAGAATATCTCATATTTTATTTTTGATCGAGAAGAAAGTTTTAGGATGATATATTAGGACTATGAGGTGACTGTTTTCAAATGGTGTGATCAACGATAAGGTTTTAATATTAAATGTGGATATAATTATCATAAAGACTATTTTCAAACATCATCATCAATGATAATATTTTAATATTAAAATTGAGATTCACCCATCCCCCGACTTCCCCCACATATTGAGATGAGAAAAATTATTATGCTGGCTATTTTTAAACGGTGTAATCAATGACAAGATTTTAATATTAGAAGTGGGACTAACCCACCGTGCCCTCCCCTGACTTCAACCACCCTCCAACCAAAAAAAGAACACTTCACATCTTGTTTGCGACCAAGAAAAAAGTTTTAAAGAAGACATATTGAGATAAGAAAAATTATCGAGGTGATTGTTTTTAAATGACATAATCAATGACACGATTTTAATATTAAAGTGGGACCCACTTCTATCACCTTATTTGTGACCAAGGAAAAGGTTTTAGGAATAACATATTGATATAAGAAAAATTATTTTGGTGACTATTTTTAAACGTTGTGATCAATGATAATAATTTAATATTAGAAGTGGGACTAACCCACCGACCCCCTCCCCACCACCTCCACTAATGGTAAGATTTTAATATTAAAAGTAGAACTAAACACCAGCCCCCACCCCTCCTCCAAAACAAAAAAAAATTATCGAGATGACTATTTTGAAACAACGTGATAACATGATTTTAATATTAGAAGTGGGATCCACACACCCTCTTGAACTTCAACCACCCCTCGACCAGAAAGAGAGCTCACCCCTCGAATTTCGACTCTCCTAAAACTAAAAAGATAATAACTCATATCTTGTTTTTGATCGAGAAGAATGTTTTGAGATGACATATTAGGACTATGATGTGACTGTTTTCAAATGGTGTGATTGATAATAAGGTTTTAATATTAAATATAGATATAATTATCATAAAGACTTTTTTCAAACATCATCATCAATGATAAAATTTTAATATTAAAATTGAGATTCACCCATCTTCGACTTCTCCCGTATACTTAGATGAGAAAAATTATTATGGTGACTATTTTTAAACGGTATAATCAATGACAAGATTTTAATATTAGAAGTGGGACTAACCCACCATGCCCTCCCCTGACTTCAACCACCCCCCAATCAAAAAGAGAACACTTCACATCTTGTTTACGACCGAGAAGAAAGTTTTAAAGATGATATATTGAGATGAGAAAAATTATCGAGGTGATTGTTTTTAAACGACTTGATCAATGACATGATTTTAATATTAAAGTGGGACCCACTTCTATGACCTTATTTGTAACCAAGGAGAAAGTTTTAGGAACGACATATTGATATAAGAAAAATTATTGGGGTGACTATTTTTAAACAGTGTGATCAATGATAATAATTTAATATTAGAAGTAGGACTAACCCACCGACCACCCTCCCCCCCCACCTCCACTGATGGTAAGATTTTAATATTAAAAGTAGGACTAACCCATCGGCCCCACCCCTCCTGCAAAACTAAAAAAAATGATCGATATGACTATTTTGAAACGAAGTGGTAACCTGATTTTAATATTAGAAGTAGGATCCACACACCCCCTCGGACTTCAACCACCTCTCCACCAAAAAGAGAACTCACCCCTCGAATTTCGACCCTCCTAAAACCAAAAAGAGAATATCTCATATCTTGTTTTTGATCGAGAAGAAAGTTTTGGAATGACATATTAGGACTATGAGGTGACTGTTTTCAAATGATGTGATCAATAATAAGGTTTTAATATTAAATATGAATATAATTATCATAAAGACTATTTTCAAACATCATCATTAATGATAATATTTTAATATTAAAATTGAGATTCACCCACTTCCCCCACGTATTGAGATGAGAAAAATTATTGTGGTGGCTATTTTTAAACGGTGTAATCATTGATAATATTTTAATATTAGAAGTGGGACTAACCCATCGTGCCCTCCCATGACTTCAACCACCACCCAACCAAAAAGAGTACACTTCACATCTTGTTTGCGACCAAGAAGAAAGTTTTAAAGATGACATATTGAGATGAGAAAAATTTTCGAGGTGACTGTTTTTAAACGACATGATCAATGACACTATTTTAATATTAAAGTGGGACCCACTTCTATCACCTTATTTTTTACCAAGGAGAAAGTTTTAGAAATAATATATTGATATAAGAAAAATTATTGGGGTGACTATTTTTAAACGGTGTGATCAATGATAATAATTTAATATTAGAAGTGGGACTAACCCACCGACCCCCCCCTCCCCCCACCACCTCCATTGATGGTATGATTTTAATATTAAAAGTAGGACTAACCCACCAACCCTCACCCCCCCCCTCCAAAACTAAAAAAAATTATCGAGATGACTATTTTGAAATGACGTTGTAACATGATTTTAATATTAGAAGTGGGATCCACACACCCTCTCGGACTTCAACCACACCTCGACCAAAAAGGGAACTCACCCCTCGAATTTCAACCCTCTTAAAACCAAAAAGAGAATAACTCATATTTTATTTTTGATGGAGAAGAAAGTTTTGAGATGACATATTAGGACTATGAGGTGACTGTTTTCAAACAGTGTGATCAATGATAAGGTTTTAATATTAAATGTAGATATAATTATCATAAAGACTATTTTCAAACATCATCATCAATGATAAAATTTTAATATTAAAATTGAGATTCACCCATCCCCGACTTTCCCCGCATATTGAGATGAGAAAAATTATTATGGTGACTATTTTTAAATGGTATAATCAATGACAAGATTTTAATATTAGAAGTGAGACCAACCCACCGTGCCCTCGCTTGACTTCAACCACCCCCAACCAAAAATAGAACACTTCACATCTTATTTGTGATCGAGAAGAAAGTTTTAAAGATGATATATTAAGATGAGAAAAATTATTGAGGTGACTATTTTTAAACGATATGATGGTCCCACTTCTACCACTTTATTTGTGATCAAGGAGAAAGTTTTAGGAATGACATATTGATATAAGAAAAATTATTGGGGTGACTATTTTTAAATGGTGTGATCAATGGTAAGATTTTAATATTAGAAGTGGAATTAACCCACGGACCCCCTCCCCCATCCCAAACGGTAAGATTTTAATATTATAAGTAGGACTAACCCACCGACCCGCCTCTCCCCCCTCCAAAAAAAAAAAAAATATCGAGATGATTGTTTTTAAACAATGAGATAATACAATTTTAATATTAGAAGTGAGACTCACACACTCTCTCGGACTTCAACCACCCCTTGACCAAAAAGAGAACTCACCCCTTGAATTTCGACCCTCCTAAAACCAAAAAGAGAATATCTCATATCTTATTTTTGGGATGAGATATTAGGACTATGAGGTGACCGTTTTCAAACGATATGATCAACGATAAGGTTTTAATATTAAATGTGGATATCTTTTATGACTGAGAACAAAGTTTTGAGATGATAAATTGGGATGATGAGGTGGCTATTTTCAAACAATATAATCAATAATGATATTTTAATATTAAATATGGAAACCTGCCCCCAATCGAAAAAAGAAACCTTTCCCCTAAACCAAAAAGAGAATACCTCACATTCTGTTTATGACCAAGGAGATTTTGTTTGTGATTTAGGAGAAAGTTTTGAGGATGACATATTGGGACAAGAAAAATTATCAGGGTGACTATTTTCAAACTACTTGATCACCGACAGGATTTTAACATTATAAAGACTCTTCCCTCCAAGACTTCAAAGAACACCTCACACCCTGTTTATGACCGAGAATAAAGTTCTGGGAATGATATATTGGGATGAGATAAATCATCGAGGTGATTGTTTTCAAACGATGTGATCAACGCGAAAGTTTTGAATTGATCAAGCAACACAGTCTTAATTTTTTTTTATCATCATCATTTCATCTAAAAGCTTATGATACTGAATAAAACATAATTTAATTCATATTCTTCTCACTATGAAGCAATGCTAATTCCCAAACAATTTAGAGCTTAAGCTCAACTGGTACAACCAAATACCAATTCTAGATGAGCAAAATGAGGAGAGAGGACAGACCGAAAGACAGCTGCATGGAATGTAATCTAAGCATTCCACGTCAAACATCTCAAGACTTTAAATCATGATGCTATCAATATATGGCTTAAAGATGGAGACATGAAGTCGAAATTGTCAAACTATGACATGAGACCTAATGATCACAAAAGAATACTGCTCCAATTGCCTTGCGGTTGGGATTTCTATAGCTCTGGAACCGTTCTGATTCCAAGGGGCTTTCGTCAATCTGTTTTTAGGCTTCTTGGGGCCGATATAACTGTTGTGATTGATGGTATAGCTTCTGTGGCATCAATTTCTTTAACTTGCCTTCTGCCAGTAGGAACATCAAATGTTTATTCCATCGCTCAAAGGAGCCATTGAGTGGCTATCTTACAAGTAGCTCACTTTGTTCACGATCGAAGTTCCTTTAGGTAATCACTCGCCGCCGGGCTGATACTCGATGCATCGAAATAACATCTTCAAGGCCTTACAGATCTCCGAACCCTCCAAGCTTCAGTAGACACTCAGAGCAACAAAAGAAAAACTTAGTCCCAAATCCCAAGTCCCTCCTCAACTTCTACCAATTTCAAGCAATTCTGGTACCATGAAACTATGGACTCAAGGCGGATAATCAGGCTATCACACTTTTTTTTTGTGTCTCTCCATGCAGCTTTAGCATTTTCCTCAGTCAATTGCTGAAAAATCCAGGCTCCTTCTTTTTGGCCATAGATCATTGCAAAGATTATGTTAACTTCGAAATTCCATTTTTGAAAGACCAATTTTGGTTGAGATTAGGCTCTTAATCATGAACTCAATCCTGTGCCGCATGATGATGTTCTGATCAGAGTACTAGCAACTGGATGGACAGAAATATTTATTGTCTGAGCACCTGATAATCTGTAGATATGGATGCATTCCTGAAGATCGGCATCACATGCTAGTAAAATCCACTCTGACTCATCATCGAAGTACCTGAGATTTACTGAATGCTCAATGCCTATATTGAACCGCTTTAAGATCTCTTGTCTCAAGTCTTCGAAGCCCCAAGCAGGATGTAGCCGCATCCTAACCTTTTCTGCACCATATGTGGCTTTTACTCTGATCCAACTGCTTCTATTACTATCTGAAGGAGACAAACTTCCAGAAG
Organism: Musa itinerans; assembly: GCA_001649415.1. Classification (NCBI taxonomy): domain Eukaryota; kingdom Viridiplantae; phylum Streptophyta; class Magnoliopsida; order Zingiberales; family Musaceae; genus Musa; species Musa itinerans. The sequence continues at coordinate 34,197 of LVTN01000816.1, read as the reverse complement.
AACAATGCTCACTGAGTGACTTTGGATGTTGAAATCTACTAGGAGATAACTGTGTGCTTTTAGTTGGAAGATGCAAATCCATCTGACCATTTGTTCCATGAGGAATGTCAATAATCTTTTCCTCCATGTTAACTTCTTGCTTCATTCTTGGTTCAGCACTCTGATTACACTGTTTTTCGCCACTTGAAGAAGAGAGACTTGAGGTGGATGTTGGACCGCATGATGATGATGAGTGAGAAGATGACAAATGGGGTTGGATTATTTTAGCATCTAGGTCTTGATGGTCAGCATTTGGATGATCATTTTGATTTGGTCTGGAAACTGGGAAGTCTCCTGATGAATTCATATCCGAGACAGGTGCTGTTGTGAAATCCTTATAAAGGGAACTGAGTTGAATGGCTTTATCTGCACCATGAACTGAATCAATAACCACTTGCAGTTTCCTCAAGGAGTGGTCCACTTTTTTGATCTTTCGTGAAGGCCAGCGAGTTATCCCGTGCTGCCTACATATTCTTTTCAGAGTAGTAGGGCACACTGAAACATGGAATGTTGATGGACGACAGCATTATCAGTCATATATGATTGTACATTAAACTAATAATCCATTATCACTACTACAGCCGAAACAAGAAAATCTAAATCATGTGGGCAATAGAAGTTACAAAGTTCATAATATACCAACAAGTTCGCAACAAAGTTCACATACTTCATATTTACTATTTAGCATAGAAAAGTTAGCCTGAGTTCTTTATTTCACTCGCATCTTTATCATCTTAAGAAGTCAAAGAACTTGCATCATAACCACCAAAGATGCCCAGAGCTTGTTCCTTACCCCACTTAACAAACAAGAAGAATAACACTAATGAAGATTCCTAGTCATCGTTTACAGGATTGATCAATTGTGATCCATATTGCTCAGGTCCCATACAAAATCCTAATAGAATGGGAAGACTTAGTTAAAGATTAGGCTTGTCAACAAGTCAAATAAAATCTTACGATTTTGATCCAATCCAACTTAAGCCAGCTATGGACTAAGGTTTTGGTCCAATAATCTGATTGTTTAACTATACTTGCTAATCTCAGTAAGACCTAATCCGGCCATATAATCTATCAAATATTTTGTTCATTTTTATAATATATGCAGCATTATATTTGTTTACAAAAAATGGTGATGTTTAAGTTAATGAGATTTAGAATTTGATTCATGGTTTTTACATCTAGGCAATGTATGGAAAATTTTCGATTTTTAAAGATAAAAATTTCCAAATAACTGACATGATGATAGGATGCAAGAATCCTTCAGTCTCTATGAATCACTTTTGAAAGATTTACAGAAGTTCTAAGAAAAGAATGAATCCATGAATACAAATCATCCCTTGAATATAGCAGCCCATCAGAATATTAATATGCACGTCAAAAGAAAGTGTCATACTCAACTCGTATATCTGCTTGTAACTATCAGATTCTAAAGAGGTGCCTGATACAATTTAGTGTTTTAATATGTGGAAGGCTTGATAATTCTACTCTTGTCATCCAGAAGCAGATAATAAAACTTCATTAAACCAACGATAATAAAACAACACTTTGCATCAGAAGAGGTGGGCTTTAACAAGAAAAAAGGTTCTTTCTGTTATATGCTTTTATTTAATATAAAATATTTCATCCTAGTGGAATTTAAGGAAGTTTGTATTGAGGGCTCTAGAAGCTAGGATTTCTCATACATTAAAAAGATGGAAAACTTTTGCAAGAACAAAATAAAGAACAAGTTAGTATCTCTACATTTGGTGGAGGCAGTTTCTTTTGAGAAAAAAAGAAGAAATGAGAAAAACAATAGCACAAATCAAGCGGAAAAAATATTAATTATCTGATGCAAGTTGATTTTTTTCCAATAAAGAATGAATCTTACCACCAATGCCCTTTGCAGCATCTTTCAAGCTACCAGCAAAATATTTACGAAGAACTTCCAAACTGACAGTCTTCTCTGTTTTTCTGCGCCTCTTTTCTGTTGTTCTTGTAGCCTCAGAACAGCTACTATCAAAATTGAAAGAATTCTCATTATCACTTATATCTTTTGCAAAGCCTTGTTCATGCTGCCTAAGCTTTGAGGATATCTTTTCTGCAGGCAATACCACCTCAGTGTGATCTCTGTCAGTCGTAATACTAAATTGTTCAACTCCATGCTTCTTAAATTCAAAAACATGGCTTATTTTCTTATTTGAGTCTCCCATTGCACTTGCGAACCAAGGTGGTGAAGTCGCATACACTCCCATCTTATGAGCTTCCAGTGAAGTGTCAGTGTCACATTTTTGTCCTGGTTCTGCTTCAGAAGAAGATTTTGCCAACCAAAAATTAGGAATTGTTTCACTCACTTGTAACATAGCCTCATCTGCCAGCTCCTTAGATGTGACAACCCGTAAAGTTTGGCAAACTTGTTGTATAGTGCCTGACAATGAATTTAGCATCCGTTTCTGCTCTTCGATCAGTATGCAATTAGCAGGTAGAAAGAATTCCAATACAAAGTCAGCATTTCCAGTTAGAATACTTCGCAGGCGTATTGCAACTGCACCTCTTAAACCAAACATCTTGGCATAGTGAGAAAGCGGATACTCTGTCTTACTGGAAGCAGTAACATCCGACACAAAGCATGGTTGATTGGTAGTGAAAGCTCTACCAGCTACACCTTGTCCTCTTAGTAAGTGATGCTCAGAACAGGCCTCATGAAATCCGGTCATAGAAGGGTCATTCACACAACAAACATCATCACAAGTGGAGACACAATACCCATAGTTTTCATCGGAATGGCGGATGCCTTTTTTACCTTGTTGAATGCATGGAATCCAAGTTTGAGCTAATGGTAACATGTGCATCCTGCAAACAGCTTTTAGAACCTCTAGAATCTCAGGTAAAGCAGATTGGTATGAACCACTACTTACCTGGAAAAGAGCATCATGTGCTGCAATCAGTAGGATACTTCAACAATAATACTATAGGGTAGTCTACTAGCTCACCTTAAAGCGTGGAACACTCGCAACTTCTGAGCTCCTAAGATCAACTGCCTGCAAATATCAGGTGTCTTTTAGCAAAATTTGAAATAGTAGCTAGCTGATGCTCTTAAATTGTCATTTCGTCATATCTACCACAAATGGCTCAAGGGCTTCCTAAAGGAAATGGATCACAAATACCTTAAATAGCTGTACTCTAGTGCTTAAATAAAATTTATATCAAGAAAATAGAAGCTTGGAGTCAAAAATAGAGTCAGTAGGGAAAGTTCATATCTAGAAGCTTAAGAATGATATAGAGAGGAGAAAAAAAACCTAACCTGAAGAGCACTGCAAATATTCTGGAGTTCATAAGTGTAATTTATCTTTTGTGTCGTCATGACAACCTCCACAACACCCAAGCAAGATCGATTACCCTGATCAAAAACAGGAAGTGCTATACTGCCACGAATATCAAGCCGCTGGGCATAATCTACACGTGGATACTCATAGCTGCTAAATAACCGAACATCCGGTGTCCATTCAGGCAATCCTCCTAGAAACACCCGGCCAGGCAAGCCTAATGCCTTGCCAGAGTTCTCCTCAGTTGAGAACTGGTAGTTTACGGAGACCTCTCGATAATTCACGAGTTTCTCACATTTTTGGTTGAGTAAGAAAGGTTGACTGTAGGTTGTAAGAATCAATTGGTCTCCTCTCTTAACAGGCACCCATAACTGAACTAGGGCATCACCTTCCCTTTGATTCTCCTTGATGTAATTAAGTGCCTGCATGAATTTCTCTTTTACAGAAAAATTAGACTCCCTTGGTTGAATCCACCAGCTTGTTCCTGGTGCAGAGCTCGGGCTTGTTGAACATAGATCACCAGAGTCGACTGAAAGCATGATCCGTCTAACAGAAGTTGGATTGAGGGATTGCTTTTTGTCGATGTTTTCAGCCTGGGTTTCATCCGGAGGAGGACATGTAGATACAACTGACCTTCCTATATCATCTTGGTTACAACCATCCAGTCGATCTGGATTGGGACTACTATTGCTGACCTCAAAGAGAGGCGAAAAGCTCAAAGAATTGAAGGGGCTCATGGAGTCAGAAGTACCAGCTTGCAAGGCATCAGGGCAATCAGGAAATTCCATCCAGCCATCTCCTGAGAGCAGCTGATCCAGCAAATCCAAATCAGCAGCACCGTCTGCGAGATTGCGCCTGAGCGAAGTATCAGCCTGAGGAACAGCTTCCATCACCGAGATCTCTTCAATACCAACCAGACGCGAATTATCAGGCTGAGGAACAGCTTCCATCACTGAAATCTCTCACCACATGAACCTACTAAAACCATACCCCAAGAACTGCATCATCATCATCGTCATCAAGAGATACCAGAAATTCCAGCCAAGCAGAAACAATCAACACTCAATGACTTCCTAACTGCAATCTGGCACATGAACGACAAGCATTTCACTCACTGTGCTGGTCAAGATTGCAGGCACAACAAGAGATTCTCGTTGTGGAAAAGCAGATATCAATCCCCCTTCCCCACTCCACCCCAAGCTCAACGCAAGAATCCAAGGAAAGAATAAGAACCACTAACTACAGATGCAAGCACACCTTGGAGAAAAGAGAGCAGCTGGTGGAGCAAAAGCTAATATTTAGGGGACTTATTCCAACAAGGGGTTTCCTTTCCCCTCTGAGCCACACATCCCCCCAAGAGAAGAAAAAGACGCACCTTTTCCCGTTCAGATAAATCCAAGAGGGGCTTTCTGCTCGGAAGCCCGGTTGATGTGGTTCAAGAAGAAGGACTCACCATGAACTCCTCCTCTTCCCTGCCACAAACCCCAGATCACCTTGCACACAGGCCCTGACCTCCCCCTCCATGCCCTGATTCTCCCCAAAGGATCTCAAGTGAATCCCGATGGATGAATGCATGATTGACACAAGTTTTGTTGTCATCAAGCTTGGCTCTGTGCGCTTGGAATCTTTCCATATTGGTCCCCACCACCATTGGGCTGTCCAACCATCAGCAACTCTCCATAAAATAACCCAAGCAAAGTTGACATAAGCTTGTGGGCTTGCAAGGGGGAGGGAGGGTTTGAAACTGGCAAGCGATACATGGGGCGTGCAGACGAGGAACCTGAGATGCATGCTGTCATCGAGACGGTGACGGGCAGCCGAATGATGTGGACCAGGAAGGTGATTCCTGCGTCCAGGGCATGTGGCTTCCTCCCACATCCCAAGGCTCTGATTCGGTAGAAGATGCGGAATCAATCTGCCATGGAACCACTCTCCATTTCACCTCCGACAGACGCGGGTGAAGCGTCCATGGATGGATTTGTTGAGCGGCTGCTCGCATCTCGAGAGTTCACGCGCTGCGATTGCATCCGCCAGAATCCGATGCAGCGTCGGATGTACGACCCGTATGAAAGCATCACACCACACGTAAGGTGAAAGATTGGTACGGCAAACCTTTTCTTCCTCCTCCTATTTAATTTGATCAACCAAAATACATAGTTGACATCTGCATGAACGAGAAGAAAACCAAAAGGAAGAGAATTCCTTCACGACATCTTTGTTGATCCACAGGCACTCACTTTGGAGCCTCTCTTAGTCTTTCCATCAACCACAAACCTACCTACCTCCAATACAAATACCACTTCTTGCATGGAACTATTTGACCTGGGAATTAAAATGCAATTTGAAGAATACTGAGCTGTATGTGGTTCTGTGAACATTTCTTGTCTGTTCCTCAGTGTTCATACTCCCCCCTACGCTTAAGTTGGAACCGTTCGTCTCAGGGATTCAGGATCTAAATCTGAAACCCACAGTACGAATTACATATCCTGCTACAGCTCCACTGTCACTTGATCCAAACGTCGGCTACAGCTTATTAAACGGAGACCAGATTCCAGAGAGCGGAAAGGGAGAGCATCATGCTGAGCACTTTCCGAGGCTTGTCCGGTAGTCACCACCAACTGTGAACAGCCTTTTGGAGCTCACTAGCATGACTGTGGCTCCAAGCCAATGGTTTCCCAATATTATGACTTCAGATGCAGCTAGCAGAAGTATATTATGATGTCTGATTCATACCCACATCCTAATGCATCTGAGATCCGATGATTTTAAAAGGGACTGACACCATTTATCATCTATTAATTGCATGCAATATCAACTCTTTGGATGCTTCAAGAAACGAAATGTTGTTGTTCATGAAAATTATGAGCAAATTCAGGATAGGATAGTTGCTCTGCAAGTGATCCGAATTGATGTGCCCAAGGATGGCTAGAAATCACAGCCACCATCATAGATCTAAATTCCAACTTCTCTTGTATAGGATGGACCATAAACTATATTTCAACTCTTGAATGTATGGAGTTGGATCACACATAAATAAATGAGGTGGATGGTATACGAAACATGAACATTGTTGAGGTGGACTACTCTACTACGATTCGATTCGATCTGATGTGGCTATAGATGGACATTAATAGTAATATGCTTATTCTAATATGCTCACCACATAATATGGAAAGTAATTTGACATAGTCAGTTTTTCGAGTACTATCACATCCAAAGAAAAAGGAGATTGTTGAATATTCGAAATTCAGATAGGGTAGTTATTATTTTGAAAGTGAAGAAAATATATATCCCATCCCCATTTGTCTCACTTCAGTTTGAGAGTAGAAGTTATAAAAAACTATATCAGGAGGATTTGTTCGAAAAAACCCCTCTATCGTTTAAGTTAGTATGCGTTTAAAGCCTATGTCCAATACCTTACTTCGGCTTAAGGATAGAAGATGTTCATATCTTGCTTCCTATAAAGGATACCATGATTTATTGAGTAAAACCACATTTTTCATCAAGTTAGCATGTATATGTGGACATCTAAAGCTCATAAATATTTGTTTAGTAAATCTTGAACGAAAATATATTTTAGAAGACCGCTTTATAAAGTATTATTCTTATCATCATCGGCAAGAATAAATCATTTATATTTTTCATCATCTCCAAAGTTCATTGTCAAATGTTATTGAATTTTGTAATACTGATTTATTGAAAATAATGATCATATCAATACATACTAACACACATTATAAGCCTATGCCTTTAAATAAGACTATTCATCATTATCCTATTAATAATTAAGAATAAAACTATAATCATACGGTTGAAAATGCTTATTCACATATTCAAACCCTACAAACATGGGGTTAATGTTTTGGATATAGGAGGTTCGTTGTTATAGTGCAAGACCTAAATCTAATATGATTATTTTGTTACTATTTGATTGTTAACTCGTCCAAGTTTAATTTAGTTAGATGATTTTAATTACCTTGATGACATCATAAATTTGTTATAATCACCTTAATGACATGTAAGTCTTTCGTAAATATTCTAATATTATGTCACATAAAAAGGTAACATTTTATTAGATTATTTTCTAAAAAATACTCATATTTTAAATATTTTTCAATCAATACCTCATTTTGTTTTTTCAAATAGTACTCATAATTTAAAAATACTTAAATTAGTCCTAAAATTTTTCTCATTTGTTGCAGTATTTTGGTCTATTATAATGTTTTTGGTTTGTTACTGTATTTTTTGATCACTATAATAAAAAAAAACACTACCAATGATCTTAATAGACTTATGACCACAATCAAATTAGCTGTAAGCCTAAAAATATGATATGAATAATGACAATTAAAGAAGCACGATAAGATATCATTTATAATATTTTTTAATAATATTTATAGTATTTTTAGTATATCAATAAAATAGTATTAATATTATTAAAAATATTATAAACTAAAAATATTATAATAGTTAAAAATTGGTAAAAAATCAAGTAAAAAAATTGACAAAAAAACGTTTGACAAAAAACAAAAGGAATATTTTTGAAAAATATCTAAAATATAGCTAATTTTTAGAAAAATCATCCAACTTTATTCCTTTTGGAAAAAAATTAATATTCGAATTATATTTTCATTCTTTTACACGAGAAAAAGATTTAAAAAAAGGAATTATTTCGCCACGAAATAGTACATCAACCGTTCATCAACCGTCCATCGCGATCAGGAAGGTCGCTCCTCCACCGTTCATCAACCGTTCATCAACCGTTCATCGAGAAAAATATTTAAAAAAAATCAATACAGCGTTCCATCCCGTCACCGAGTTATCGTAAGGTCGCTCCTCCACCGTCCATCGCGATCAGGAAGACGCACATCACCCCTTGCTACGTTTCACAGCGCTATCGCATCTTGATTCAGATCTCTGCCGTCCGTTCGCTTCGCTTCCAATCGGACCGGCCAAGTGGCATCTCATCGCCTCCCTCTGTCCTCCGGAGGAAGGACTTCGAACGGGATGCCTCGATCGGTGCAGAGGCGGACGGCGCGCGCGCTAATTCCCCTTCTCTCCACCCCTTGCCTTCTAGGTTTTTATCTTTCTCCTATTTCTCTGTTCCAATTCCAGCTCCGCGAAGCGATTCTGCGGTTATTTCGATTCTTGATCCAATGTGAAATCTTTTGGTTGGTTTTGGTTCTCGTTCTCATGATTTGGGTTTAGATTGCGGTTTGAATAGATTGAGGATTTGTGGGCTCTTAACATGCGTTGTTACCTTATCGGGTTTACCCTTTGTTGCAAGGTGATCGTTCTTGTGATTTGGCACAATTGATGAGTCGTTTTGTCGCCAAATTTGGTCATTCTTTTGACCTATGAGGCTGAATATTGATGAACACTTGTTGAATTTGCTTGCAGTCCACTGATCGAGTATAAAGATGTGTTTGACGATCTATTTTTGGTTAGAATTATCCTCAGAAGCTGTGAGTTCTCAGGGAAGTTGAGAGTCGTTCTACCCCATGAAGATAACGGAGCGGCTATACCAGAGTCTGGTATCTTACTCCCCGCCCATATGGGCCACGGCTGTTGGTGGTGTTTCGGTAGTTGTCACGCTCTTCCTTTCCATGTTCCTTCTGTTTCAACACCTTTCTGCATACAAGAACCCCGAGGTTGCTCGACTTCTTCTCTTCCTTCTTTTGTTCAATATGTGCTTGGAGTACTTATTATCTTGTAATCTTATTGTTGTTTGGCCTACATTCTTGCAGGAGCAGAAGTTTCTAATTGGCGTGATATTAATGGTTCCTTGCTACGCCATTGAATCGGTAAGATCATTAGTCACTGGAGCATAATTAAAAAGTGGTGATCTTAATGGACCATTGGTATGCCATTGAGTTGGTGAGTTTTGTCATCACTTGAAAGATAATAGGGTTTTGACTTAAAGTCTTAAAGAAGATATGGGGGTTTGAATTAAAGATACAAGTACAATATGCATTTTTTGACTGCTAACCAACACCAACAACAATTTTAAAGGATGAAAATTTCTTTTCAGTGATATATGACACTTTCTTAAAATGGTGGTGCTGCAATTATATGTTCGAAAGACTGCTGAATCTTCTTTTTGTTCTTATTGTAGTATGTATCACTGGTGAATCCATCGGTCAGTGTTGATTGTGAGATTCTGCGTGATTGTTATGAGGCCTTTGCCATGTATTGCTTTGGAAGATATCTTGTTGCCTGCCTGGGTATGCCTCCTTTTTAGAGAAGATCCTGTTAGATGATCTGTCTCTAGTTGTTATTTGTCGATGAAGATTATTTGTGTCATTTCTCCTTCAAACTTGATCTCTTTCTTGATATATATATGTTTTATCCATTTTTTTATGTTCACAATGAGTCGTTTGTGCTCAATTGGCTAGTGGGTTGCATTTTCCTGTGTTTCCTGATGGTTTGATATTTCTCATTTAGAGAAAGTCTATGATATGTTTTTCTTGGTGTTGATAATTTGCAACCTTGCATGCCACTTAGTTCTCATCCTTAGAATAGAACAGAAATGATTGCTTTATTAAGAAAAGTTTCATGATCGTTTATCTATCTTAGAGAGGATTTAGTTGATCATCAAACATTCTTTTTCACCTAATACTTCACTGTATCAGGCTTTAATCATGAAGATGAACCAAGGTCATCTTGATACCATAATTGATATACAGTCTATTGTTGCATTGAGCATATGGATTGTCACACATCTTCATGGCTATTCCTTAACTGACCAGGCTATGCAAGTTTTGAGTCTTTCTTAAACTTGGATGAGCATAAAACTCAGTGTCCAGTTTTTACTTTTTTAACCAGGAGTTACTACTAGTGCACCAGGGTACTATTGGCTGCGGGAAAATTTCATTAAACTGGCAGAAGCTTTGTCAGAACTTTAGGTGGAGCGATATGCTGGGATCATCGGAGTAAAAAAAAGAGACTTTTTAGTTTTATATCGCTAGATGCTATTTTCTAGAAGATTAACAATTGGTCACATGATTATTTAGATCACCAAGATTTCTTTTTCATTTGGTGTTATGCAGTAAGATGGTCATATTAATGTGTTTAACACTTTAAATATTTAAAAATACAAAACAGGTGCTTATTTGTGGAGGATGACCATTTAGTAGCTTTTGTATTACACATGTTAGATGGTGGCAACATAGTCATCAACATAGTCAGGAACTTCCTAAGCCTTCCAGCTTGATGGTAGATATTTAATTGATCAATGATATGAGTGTGTAATGTGTTTTCCCTGATAGGATTTAGCTGTAATTTCTGATTGCAGTCCTGCTCTTCTTTAGGTGGGGAAGAGAGAACAATCGATTTTTTGAAGAGGCAGGGTGCCACAATTTCTAAGACACCCTTATTAGAGAATGCTTCTGAGAAGGGAGTCATAAAACATCCTTTTCCGATGAACTATATTTTGAAGCCATGGAGACTAGGCGAGTGGTTTTACCAGATTATCAAAATTGGAATTGTCCAATATGTAAGTTTTTTTACCTGAAAATTGTTATACCTATCTGTCAAGGGTGCGATTCATATGGTGTTATCTTTTTTGTACAGATGATAATAAAGACTGTAACTGCCATTCTAGCTGTATTTTTTGAAGCTTTTGGAGTATATTGTGATGGGGAGTTTAAATGGACTTGCGGGTAAGTGAAGGCTAAGTTGATATGATGTGGTTCATTGAAACAAGTGCTGTTTTAACTGTATATATTTGAGAAAACTTAAGTAGCGTTTATTTTTAACTCATTGTCATCCCCAGTTTGTCTATCATAAATTACAAAGTTCTTATGCTCCAAAGTTGTCAATTAATAAGGTTGACTGAAGTTAAACATCGAATGACTAGAATAAATCATCCTGTCTGTGCTTGATTTTCCTCTTAGTGTGCTTTTGCTGTGTTTCTTATCTATAAGTTGCTTTAAATCTGTTTTGAAATTCAATGTGGTGCCTTCTATTGTAGATAGCAGAATGTGAAGCATACAGATGATAATCATGATATGCATTTTCACCATATGGAAAAGACTGTTTCCTGTCATAATATTCATCATCTGTGTGTTACATGTTAAATGTCTGATTTTGATTGATGCAATGTGACAAATTATGAGCTTTTACTGATTTTGTAGGTACCTGTACATGGCTGTTGTTCTCAATTTCAGTCAGTCATGGGCATTATACTGTTTAGTCCAATTTTATGCTGCGACATCAGATGAATTAGCTCATATAAAACCACTGGCTAAATTCCTGATGTTCAAATCAATCGTCTTTTTGACATGGTGGCAAGATGTGGCAATTGCACTACTTTATAGTTGGGGTTTGTTTAAGAGCCCTTTTGCCCAAGGTTTACAGTTCAAATCAAGTGTTCAGGACTTCATTATTTGTATAGAGGTACTTTTTGTTGTTTCATTGATCTACCATATTGTTTTTGCTTTTTATTAATTTCCACAGATTAGGTCCATGCCTTGAATTGGATTGAGCTTATGTAATAATTTGCATTGTCAATGACATTGGTTCCTGTTTTGTTTTGTATATGTTAAAGAAAATGTTATAGTCTGTTTATTTTGTTTCAACTTTATAAGAAATGGAAAGCCGTTGATTGTTGATAAAACATGCAGTAATAATTTATTATGTGTATTTTTTAGGTGTTGTTTTATTAATTTTTCTTATTCTTTATAGGAATCAGATACCTACATAATTGCACTCATACATGTTTTCTTGTAGCAAGTTCCATGGAATTTCTATATGATCAGTTTGTAAAATGTTCTTATTTTCAGTTTATATTTTTGGAAACTAAGGCAAAAACTCTAATAGACCCATTTGTTCTTCCAGCACAGATGTGTGTTGCTTCCGTTGTCCATCTCTATGTGTTCCCTGCCAAGCCATACAAGTTAATGGATGTCTGCTTTGCTGGAGGTGTATCAGTTCTTGGAAACTATGCATCTTTGGACTGCCCTTTAGACCCTGATGAGGTCAGAGACTGTGAAAGGCCTACAAAGCTTAGACTTCCCCAGCCTGATGTTGGTACCAAGAGCACGACAGCCATTAGAGAAAGTGTTCGTGATGTTGTTCTTGGAGGAGGAGAATATGTATGTTAGTCTTTCTCTCATATTACATGCCACCATGCTCTTATTGTCAAGGTTCACAATTCCAATCTGGACTGATTTTGGGGCTCTTCTATCTAAGCACTCTCATTATATCAGACACATATCTGGATGTAGGATTTTTTTTTTATTTTTTTGCAGTTTGCATTTCCATATGAGGATTGGTAGATGTTGGTGTGACAGTGAGTGTTCTTCATTATATCAAATTTAGATGTGGGCTTTTGTTATCTACCCAAAAAGTGTTCTTTTCCATTACATAGCAAAGCTGAAACATATTACTGATCTTTTTATGCATATCCTGTGTTCTGAGTACTAAAATTAAATTACATGTTGACTATTTTGTTCCATTTTGTGCCAATTTCTCTCTTTCTTTTTTCATGCTTGACTAAATAGTGTTGTCCTTCAAACTAAGGATTGGTTAGGAATTTTGTTAGTCTTCCTGCATTTCAGTATCTTTGCTCCTTGTTCGGTCAAACTGCCGCTCTAGGGTAGTAGACTTGCATGTTTGCCTAAGCAACATCAAGTTTCACACACCTTGCACACAAGTCTGTTATTCTTGTAAGGTCCTACAATAACAGAAATGGGGTCCACTCGAAGAAGGGTCATAACTGATGGTGCAAGGTGCCTGTATGTAGATTTAACCTACAGGTTCATTTACATCTAGCATATTTTTTCTCTCCAATTGGTTTTAGCATTATGTGCTTCTGGAACCATGGAATTTCTAATTCCGTTCACTTTTTCTTGTATGCCTTGTATAAATTAATTTTTGATGCTAACTTCACTATCTGCATAGCAAGTACAAAACTTCATTATAAATCTGGGATGGTCAATGGCCCTAGTACATGGAATTTGATTGGCAGTGGCTTGCAAGTTGAGATCACTGCTCCTAACTGTTATAGTTTAAATGACAGCTAAGAACTTGAGATAATCATTTAAAACTTCTCTGGGTAGTGCAACATTGTTGGTATTCATAATTTCTGTGCCATCCCACAAACCATACTCTAGGTCACATGGTTTCTTTAGTCAAAGGTTGTAGTCTTATCTTTGGTTCTACCATGGTTACTTGCTGTCAATCTATTTATAAATCAGAATAGAAGAGGAGGCTAAGTGACTGTTTTTTCAGCCTGTGGGGGAAAACCTGATTAGTTGTAATCCAATCATGTTTCAGATGAATTTGAAGAATCCTTATAACAGATTAAAATTTTTTAGCATAGGTTGTTTGTGTTTTCTATTAGAGATGAAAACAATCATAATTGTGGTAATTTTGGTGCTACTTATTATTGGTTGAGGTAAAGATGCCCCTTTGAAGTTGATAGACATTGAAGTGTATGGCACATTAACCTGAAGGTCAGATTTAAATCTTGCAGAAAAGTGGTATACATCTTGTTTTGAGAAGCAAACACAGGAGGAGAAACTTTATCTGCTTATAATGGTACTTTCTATTTTTTCTGTAGTTGATCTTTTTACAGAACCTTGTTTTGTCTTCTGCAGATTGTAAATGATTTGAAGTTTACAGTCACCCATGCAGTGGAGCCCATGGAGAAGGGTTTCACACGGTTCAATGAGAAGCTTCACAAGATCTCTGAGAACATAAGAAAGCATGATAAGAAGTTGAGAACTAAGGATGATAGTTGCATAGGGTCATCTCCTCCTTCCAGGCGGGTTGTCCGTGGAATCGATGACCCATTACTGTATGGAAGTAATAGCGACAGTGGGTCTAAAAGAGGAAGAAGACATCGCAGAAAATCAGGATATACAAGTGCGGAAGGTGGAGACAGTAGTGATCTTGGTCATGGTCGGTATGAGATCCATGGACGTAGGTGGATCACTAAGGACTGAGGATATTTTACTGGAGAGTCGCTGGATTTCACCATGGACATCATTATGTGTTTGCACCGAAAATGCAAGCCTATGCATTATAAGATTGGCATTTTTGTTGGCATTGCATGGAATAAGTCAGGCAGTTACCATTGTGGCGAAAAAAAAAACCCACCTGTACTCGTATATCTGCTAATTGTGATGGAGCAGGAAATTTCGGCAAGCGTCAACCATCTCCTTGGGCCGAGTTTTATGGATTGGGACCTTCATGTATTGTCAATAGCCAAAGCAATTATGTTTTGGATCTTGTGAAGCACAATGTATAGGCATCTAGATGTCATTTCATTTCCAATAAAAGAAAACGGTTTCACCTGACAGCCAGAATTACAAGTTGCAAGCTGCTTATGTTACTCCCCAGATAATTTGCTTGAATACTCATGCGTCTACAGAAAGGTTTGTTTGGTTAAGACTGTTTGTCTCCTGTTTTTTCTTTGAATTTTTATCTAATTAAGATAGAATCTTTGGAGAAATGGAGTTGTTCATCTGGAGCACTGTTATAGGTCATGCTTTGGCACACTTCTGGTCTTCCAACCCCATGAGCTTTGATTTAGTTAATTAAATCTAGCAGAGTTCTATACGGCACACTTAGCTGGAAAAATTGTTAGGATCTTTGGTACCAAACAAATCAGTATCTGAAGTTGTAACTGTACTTTGTGATCAATCAGACTCATCGTAGCTCTGAAGGTAGGCATTTGCTTGCATTTTGTACCAGTCAGACCAGTCCGTAACTTTGAGACAATGGGTGGAAATTCCAGTGCTCGGGACGAAGGTTTTTTAAGACTTGTGGATGGCTTTAACAATCTAAAGAAATGGATAGTACTTCAATGCAACTTGCAGCTTGCCCAAATGAACGCTAGTGTTCACTCTCAGACAAGTAGCGAGCGTTCAAGTAGTTCCCATGCAGGTAAAAAGGCCCCTTGTAGGTGACATAGCAAGCCACTTGTGTTTGTCTACTTCAAAACGAACATTTTTTTTTAATGTTGTAATTGGATCTTTTTAATTCTTTAAATATAATCAACAATTTTTAAGTGTCATATCAACAATTAATTTTGCGAGAAAGTGATTACTCGAGCTTAGAACTAAATGGCATAAAAATATAAATATTTTTTTTATCAAACTATTCATCATTGTCAATCTATTTAAAAGTTCAAATAAGCTAAGAAGATGAAACATGATCTATTCATGTATGTTTTATTTATTTATCATCGACTAATACGATCATGTTCGCCATCCCACTGATTCGATTATGTGATATTATTTCATAGCAATCCCATCTTTTTCAAGATTAATTATATATTATTTATTATAATTAATTATTTTTAATATTTCGATCCTTAAATTTTTAAAAATTATATTGAGATAATTAGTTATTTTTAATATTTCGATCCTTAAATTTTTAAAAATTATATTGAAACCTTTATACATATGAAAGTGAAATATTGAGTGAGGATTAAAAAGATAATTTTATAAAATTAAAAATAAAAAATTATTAGATTAATAAGTATAAAATCTTAATATAATTTTTAAAAATATAAAAATCAAGACACTCACAGTAACTAATTACAGGTCACTTCCATCACCAGAGTCTTAAAGCCAATGGCTTCATGATGTCTGCGTAAGCAATGACCTGTAACGAGAAGCGGAACAGTACATCTGTTCTGGTCGGCGAGTACATCTGTTCTGGTCGGCGAGTACATCTGTTCTGGTGGGCGAGCCAGGCGACAATGTCGTCGCCTTCTGCGCCGCGCCCATCGAGCTTTCCCCCCCTGCGCCCCCCTTCTCCTTAAATAGACACCGCGCGCCCGGGAGGCGCTAACTAAAGCTAAGAGTGCAGGAGATGGAGGGATCGGTCCGATGCCCGGCAAACTACGTTCCCCTGTCGCCCATCAGCTTCCTGGAGCGCGCCGCCCTCGTGTATGGCGACCGGACTTCCGTCGTCCATGGCTCCGTTGCCTACACGTGGAGGGAGACGCGCGGCCGCTGCCTCCGCCTCGCCTCCGCTCTCGCCCGGTCGGGGATTTCCCGTGGCGACGTCGTAATTATCTCTTCCTCTTCCTAATTACACTTGTTGTAGATTATTAGTTCGATATTGATGCTTGCTCTCACATTATCTGCTTATGATTTTAATGTCGCTGGATTGTTTCCCTTTTTTTTTTTTTGTTCTGATTAGTATGAAACAGCTGCTTAGAAATTATAGTGGGCCAGAATAGTATGCTCGATGTTGTGTCTCTGTTTAGTATTATTTATGAGATGAGATGGAGCTCTTCACAGTAGATAAATCAATTCCGGATCACATTGACCTTTCCAACAGTCTATGTTTGGTGATATAAAATTCGAGTGGTACGAGGACATACGGGGGATGATAATGACTTGTCCAACTAGATAGTATTGCAGTATTTGATATGGAATGCAGCACCAGACAATTGACTAGAAGATTTACTAAATTTGTAATTCTAGGTTTGCCCTTCCTAGCTCTTTCACTATTATCCATCGATCTGACTGCATGGACCTCATGCACCTTTTAATGGGGAAGCAATCTTGGTTATCCTTTCTAGGCATGTCACATGTCCTAATTGAAATAAAAACATTGAAGTGAATAGAACTCATCGTCTTGTTGATAGAAAAACAGTCTTGGTTGTTACAGACACACATTGTAAATCATGACCTAAGCGTTACATTATTTCAATTTGTTCTTTTATTTCATGTTTGGTTTCTTTCTGTTGTTGGTGAGTTTGTTGCACACGAGTAGTTCAACTAATTTTTATTTTTTGTTTGTAAACCATTGGTTCTTCAATTAAGGATCCTCCTCTAAAGTCATTCTATTTCAGTCAGGAAAATCTCATATGATATATTTGCTATCTTTATGAATTTCCTTTGAATATGGCTTGATGGATGTTACTTCTGCCAATCGGCATGTGTCAGCATTGTTCGAAACGCAAATGCTAGACAGATGTCTGGTATAAGCGATGGTCGTCCATACAGGAGGTGGCTAGAATAACTGTTGGCCTATTGCAACCGGCATGGCAAGGTATCATGCCTCGCTATAAGAGTATGGGCATGCTATCTATCATGCCATAAAACAACTTGGTCTAAACATAATACAAAATGCTCCGCAGAAAAAAATAACAAGGGGCGGAATTTTTCCTAGAAACTTGGGAGTATGTCCAATACTGGAAGTAAGTAATCTCCTTGCATATCAACTTCTTGGAAATGAATTAAACAAGTTGACGTGAGTTTAAATTATGAACTTGTTCAACTGATTCTTGTGTGTGAAGCTATCATCTCTCTTGCGTCTATATTATCTGACCCCAAAACATCTCTTGTTCATTATTATGGCTTGTTTTTTTTTTTTTTTTTGTTGCTGTAGTATATACCTTTGGTAATTATTCCACTTTCGATTGTCCTGTAGTCTTTCACTGCTTTGCAAAAGTAGGCAAGTTTAATTGGCAATTGGATGTCGTAGTTTTGTTGCTGACACATCATGTTCAGTGACTTCAGTCATTGTTATAACCATCTGGACTTTTTAATCAGGTGACTGTGCTTGCTCCAAATATTCCGGCAATGTACGAATTACAGTTCGGTGTCCCGATGGCTGGGGCAATTCTCTGCACACTTAACACACGTCATGACTCGGCCATGGTATCTGTCCTCCTCAAGCATTGTGAGCCTAAGGTCATGTTTGTTGACCACCAATTACTTGATGTCGTCCAAGGAGCATTCAAACTTTTATCTGCTGAAAAAGTAAAGCTGCCTCTTCTGGTCATGATCTCAGAATCAACTGGATGTAGTTCTGCTGCTTCAGCTAATATGGAATATGAGTCTCTTCTGACGACGGCATCTCCACAATTTGAGATCAAATGGCCTGCTGATGAATGTGACCCAATCTCTCTGAACTATACCTCTGGTACTACATCCAGGCCCAAAGGTGTTATCTACAGTCACCGAGGGGCCTACTTGAATGCTATTGCAACCATCCTTCTGAATGACATGACTGCAATGCCGGTGTATCTATGGACTGTGCCCATGTTCCACTGCAATGGTTGGTGCCTTACATGGGGCATGGCAGCACAAGGTGGCACAAACATTTGCGTGAGAAATATCTCTGCAAAGGCTATATTTGATAACATTGCCCAGCACAGGGTAACCCACATGGGTGGTGCACCAACAGTTCTTAACATGATCGTGAATGCCTCCATCGCTGATCAGAAACCACTGCCTGGAAGGATCAATGTAATGACCGGTGCTGCACCACCACCGCCCAATGTTCTCTTCAAGATGGAGGAGCTCGGTTTCCATGTCACCCACTCATATGGCCTCACTGAAACCTATGGCCCCGGTACCGTTTGCACATGGAAGCCAGAGTGGAATTCGCTCCCTGCAGAGGAGCGTGCAAGACTAAAATCCAGGCAAGGTCTCCAACATCTTGGACTAGAGGAAGTAGATGTCAAAGACCCAGTTACGATGAAGAGTGTTCCAGCTGATGCTAAAACCATTGGAGAAGTAATGTTCAGAGGCAACACTATCATGTGTGGTTACTACAAAGATATGAGTGCAACTAAGGAAGCAATGGCTGGGGGATGGTTTCGGTCTGGGGACCTTGGTGTAAGACATGCTGATGGTTATATACAACTGAAAGATCGCTCAAAGGATATCATAATTTCTGGTGGGGAGAATATAAGCACGATCGAGGTGGAGTCTGTGCTATTTAGTCATCCTGCAGTCCTCGAGGCAGCTGTTGTTGGACGTCCAGATGAGCACTGGGGAGAGACACCTTGTGCTTTTGTGAAGTTAAAGGAAGGTTCTAGTGCTAATGCTGAAGATATAATCAAATTCTGCCGCGCCAGGCTGCCACATTACATGGCACCTCGCACTGTTGTTTTTGAAGATCTTCCAAAGACCTCAACAGGGAAGCTTCAGAAATTTGTCCTGCGGGAGAAGGTGAAGGCCATGGAAAAAAGCCTTTTCAAGATTAGTGGAAGCAAGCTGTGAGTTAATCTTCATCACTGATTTCTAGGGCTATTTAGGAAATAAGCTTTCCTTTAATGTATAAGGCTTCTACTTATTATTTCTCATTTGATGTGAGAATAATAGCAAATATTTTCTTGGCAAGTTAAGCCCAAGAAACTTGCAGTACTTGAATAGGTCTTATCTCCAAAAATTACTATGTCTGGATCATCCCATCTGTCCTCTAATTTGAGCAAGCTATCGGTGAAAAAACTAGAAAGAGGGTTTTGTTTGAAGTTATTGGCAAACATCCTTGTTAATGAAGGTGATTCTAATACAAATGTAGGATTGGATATTGTTAGTGGATTAGTTGTACCAGCTTATGAATTTAGTGATCAATTATGCAGGAAGGATGCTGGTATTTTATTTGTCATATTGATATTATGTTGTTAGGATCCCTTTATTTTTTAAGTTTTTGAATAATATTTTGTTGAGTTTGTTTAGTTCGTTAAGAGTCGGATAATGATTTATTTAATATTTATTTATTATTAAGAGTCTTAAGTTATGGTGTATTCTGGGTGGAACTCTATAAATATGAATGTATATGTTTCTTTTAACCTATCAATGAAATATTATTCAGTTTTTTGACAAACCCTAGAAGGTCAATCCCCTTGAAGTGATCAAGGAGGCCGATCCTCTTGAAGTGATCATTCACTTTTCTTCCCTTTCTTCTATGATAAAATCCTAGGGTCTTATCATTTGGTATCAGAGCAGCGATCCTTAGTGTTCTCGCTGTAGTGTTGTTGAAGTTATCATCATCTTAAAAAAAAAAAAAAGTCGGCAGCCACATCCTTCTCGAGCGAGAAGGAAGCCCAGCCAGAGTCCCTGTCACAGCCATTACAACCGTCGGTTGCCACCACCATCGTCGTTGCCTCTTAGCCAGCGACCATCGCATCCCATCTCTGTCGTGACCCTCGGCGTTCCTTCCTAGCCGAGCGATCATCTCCCTCGATGACGGTCACTGGTTCCCATCCCTCAAACCGAGTAATCACCGCCAACGTTCCCTCCAACTAAGCAATCGTCGCTAGCCGTCGCTGCTTCCTAGCTAGCGACCATCGCCACCATTGCTTCCCAGCTAGCAAACAAAAAAGAAGTCCTCCTGCCGTCGTTGTTGCTTCTCCCCTTTCTCCCTGTCGCAGCCTCAGTTATCGGTCGCTCATGATCGCTCGACGTCCCAGTCGAGCCCTTCTTCGCTCGGTGTCCATTGCTAACCAACTGCGTTGTCACGAACGGTCATCGCGCACCTGCAACAATTTCGTTTAACGAACCGTTCGTCGCTTTTGCATGCTTGTATAGAGACATGACGTGTTTTGCCTTGGTTTTATGTTTTTTCTTGGAAAATGTAAGCAACGACAGTTCGCATCACTGTAGTATGATTGCTCACTGCGTCGGGCCGAACTATCCTAAAATGGCTATATTTTCATATGCCATGACTTGTTTTCTGCACGCTGTAGTTGCACATAAAATGTCAGCCATCTCAGCACCCTGGAACCCCTCGGGTGGCACAGGGCTAGATGGGGCTTCAATATATTGTCAAGCGTTGAACAATCATCACAAATTCGCATGTTAACTTGATGGGAACTTGCCTTCGCGCCCAACACCCGGTGAGCAGTTGTTTGTGGACTTGTAACTATTCGTTCTACCTTCTAAAGTTCTTGTTTTCTCCTTCCTCTCTTTTCTCTCTTGCACTCAAAGTGCTTGCTGAATTACTTGTAAAGCTTTCCTCTTCGCGAGACGTCAAGACTTGTCCATCGCTTGTTTTTAATCTAATCAACTTTTTAGTTTACAGGTTATTCGGGACATGTACAAGGTTGCAACTAGGCTGAACCTTTGCAGACGCATATGTCGCAAGGGCGCCTCACGACTTAAGCAATCCCAACTAAGTCCGAGGAGTTGGCGCAAGGGTGCTTCATGACTTAGGCAACTTTAGCTAAGTTCGTGACCTTGCCGCAAGGGTGCCTCACAACTTAGGCAATTCCAGTTAAGTTCGTGACATTATGGTATCAAAGTAGGCAAGCAATTTGAGCAAGCAGCGGAGAAACTTCGGAATCTCGCCGTGACCAAGCATCATGGCGAATCAAGCAAGGCGGGGAAAGTCGGACCTTTGCCCTAAGCAACCGCAGGTGAGCTGCAAGTGCAAACTCGTTCTCATGTCATTGGAGCCACTTTAGAGGATCGTGGTAGCAAATATGATGAGCGAGAAATTGGCAACTGGTAAGAAGAGCCATAAGGAGAGACTCATAATGGCCGAAACCTACTTGGATGTTCTTGAAGCGAGCTCGGAGGAACTCTACCAAGGCCAATGAAGGCTTCTTGGGGTAGAGAGCTCCCAAGAAGAAGCTGAATCCCGAATCGATAAGATTGAGGCCTTAGTCGATCGACTGACGGACGATACCAAAGACTCCATGCAACATTTGCACGAAGTCGTGGTAGAACTCACTTCCAAAGTGATAGCACTCACAAAGGCACTAAATGTGGGAGGGAGCAACACCCGCGTTGCGCCACCACAAAACTTGAGGGCACCTGAGCCTCATTGCTATGGAGATGCTAGGGATGTAAAAGAGCTCGAGAATTTCTTATTTGACATTGAACAGTATTTTTGAGCTACAAGGCTCGATTATGAAGATACTAAAGTTTCAATAGCAACCATGTATCTAAATGAGGATGCAAAACTTTGGTGGCAAACCCATTGGGAGGAGATCCAACAAGGTTGGTGTTGAGTGGACACATGGGAGAACTTGAAGCGGGAGTTGAGAACTCAGTTCCTACCCGAGAACACAAAGTTCGTCGCAAGGAGGAAGTTGAGACAACTTCGCAAAAGTACTTCCATCCAAGACTACGTGAAGCAATTTTCTGTACTAATGCTGGACATACAGGATATGTCCGAGAAGGATAAGCTGTTCAGCTTCCTTGATGACCTAAAACTATGGGCTCAACATGAACTGCATCGAAGGAATGTCACCGATGTGATCGGGGCAATTGCGGTCGTAAAAAGGCTCACTGATTTTGTTTCCTCGAAGGATTTGGGGGAAAAAGAAAACAATCTTCAGGAAACTGCCCTCCAAAATATTCTCCAGGAAAGGAGCCCGAGGGCGAACAAAGCAAGAAGAGTTCCCATAAAGGGCCAAGCTTAAAAGGCAATGCCCCAAAACCTAGCGGATGCTTCTTGTGCGGAGGGCCGCACATGGTGAGGGAGTGCCCATAGAAACAGGCACTCAATGCTTTAACAACTTCAATCCACCCCCCCCAAATTAGAACAAGGGCAAAGTCATCGCCCTTAGTTCAAGCAGTCCAGAATCCAGTAGCGACGATGAGAAGTCGCAAGGTCCCCGAATGGAAGCAATGCGTTTGTTGAATGCATTGCAGGGTCAAGTAGGGGAGAACATAAAGGCAAAGCCATTGAAAGCAAGGAGTAGCGAGCTACTGTACGTGGACATTAAGCTCAATATCCAAACAACCCGTGCAATGGTGGACATGGGCGCCACCCACAACTTTATTGTCGATCGAGAAGCAAAGTGACTTGGGCTGATCTTAGAGAAGAACCCAAGTCGGATGAAGGCAATGAACTCGGAGGCTAAGCGAATCTCCGGGTTGGCAAAGGGAGTCCCCATTAAGATCGAAACATGGAGCGGGAGCACAAATATGATGGCAGTGCCATTGGATGACTTCCAAGTGATTCTCAGAATGAAGTTTATGCATGCAGTGAAGTTGGTGCCAATATTGTTCCAAAACTCCATATATATGATGGGAGGTGATGACCCTTGTATGGTCCCATCTCTCGGAGAGGAACTAGGGACCCCCAATAGATATCGACATTATAACTGAAGAAAGAGGTACGAAAAGGTAAATTAATATTTGTGGCTGCTGTGAAGCTAGAGCCACTTGACGAAGAGGCCATTCATGAACCTGCTGTGGTGGCGAACGTTCTGAAGGAGTTCACAGACGTTATGCCACCCGAGTTGCCGAAGACTTTGCTACCACGTAGAGGTGTGGATTATGTTGGGAAATCTAGGGGCGACATCACATGCGCAGCGGAAGAACATAAAACAAAAAACCCCAAATTTCCTAATACGTGTTCATCATCATAGATTAGTGCACGAAATTCATAAAATCTAAAACTGCATGTCAGAAAGATAGTTGTGTTACCTATGGAGATCGTATATATCTGAATTCCTATAGATCTGTTGGAGTAGATGAAGGAGGTCAAGTGTCATCCTCTCTAGTTGTGATCTACATAGCAGGGCTACAACGACGCTCATCAAATCTCCAGGCCTGCTCTCTGAGAAAGAGAAGGGGAGAGGAGAATAGGATGTAACAACTAAAAAGCCCCAACCTAAGGGCCTTTAGTTCCCTCCTATTTATAGAGGCTCATAGTTAATCGTAATGGATCTTGTCCTATTGGGTACTGGATCTCCATCCAATTACCCAAACCTCTTAGATTAGTGGATCTTTACCCAATAATTTCTTATTAGCTCTTATTATATCTCATCCATTGGATCCAATAATTCATGGGCTTATTGGATATCCAATAAGATAAGGGCTCCAACGAATATCTCATATCTGAACCTCTACTCGTCGCAAAATCTACCATATATGTGTGATCCTCTAGGCCCAATATTGAGCTAGCTGTGAGTCATACCTATCACGACTCCTTTTGGTTTAGTGAATTATTATCTTAATAATAATTCACTCGACTTATCGACTACGGACGTACTAGGCCACTACGCCATAATCCTCAAACGATACAAGGGAATCCAATCCTTTGGACCTATCTATCCTCAATTACAATGTACCTAGAGTCCCTCATCCATCTAATATCCCAAAGACCATATACCGGGCATGATGTTGTCAGATCCATACGGTTTCACCTTGAGTCTCACTCTAATCGGATTCTCCCGGAGAACTCTTTCTCTCTTAATTCGAATGACCTTGGCCAAGGATTTGTTTGAGCAAGAACACACATGATATTCCTCTCATGATATCGAGAGCGGATGATCCTATATCGACACTCAATAGCCCTCATAAGGTTGGCTGTCACTCCCAATAACCGGTTGTATTAGATTTGAAACTTTCAAACCTATAAGTCAGATATCAAAGATTGGAGTACTCATACAGGACATCCTTGGTATATCAAGTCTAAGGATCAGATACACTACTAGGACTAGAAATCATTGTCTGACAATAAGGCATCATCAACCATCCAATATTCCATGAGCGGATCAATCAGTGAACTCATTCTCCAATGAGCACCTACACTGTATCCTTAGTGTCCCCACACGAGCAACTATAAGACCAGTTGCCTCTATTATATAGATGGGTATACAGCACACCAGTTTATCCGATTATCTCGATGTCCCTCTCGAGTAACCTATGACCAGGATTATTTAGGGTTTGTGTTTAAAAACGAATCGATCTCATTATCATGATCTCATCATGATCTGATTCTCATTGTACAAATCCACGGACATCACAATATATATGCATATATGCAACAAGTAATATAAAGTGATAAAAATGTCAAAATATAATAAGTAAAAAGAATGTGTATCATGTCACATGTGCCATCACTCACGTGATTGGCTTGCAGGGCACTTATGACTAACAATCTCCTACTTGACCTAAATCCAATCACTTTTATATTTGATCCACATCAGACCCTTGTGATGCTCAAAGACAATATGAGACAACGACTTTGTTAGTGGATCTACGATGTTATCTTCGGATGAAACTCTTTCCACTATTACATTTCCTCGGGCCACGATATCTCTAATAAGTTGGAACCTCCTCAAAACACTTCTGATGAGGCCTAGGTTCCCTCATTTAAGCAATCGCCCCGCAGTTGTCACAATATAAGGAAATCAGCTCCTCGTTATCCAACACGACTCCCAAAATCTATGATGAACTTCTTCATCTAGACTCTCTCCTTTGCTGCCTCTACTACAACAATGTATTCTACCTCTGTGGTCGAGTTAGCAGTAGTGTCTTGCTTGGAACTCTTCCAACACATTGCTCCTTCATTCAGGGTGAACACGTACCCTGAATTAGACTTGCTATCATTGATATTAGACTGGAAACTCGAGTCTGTATAGCCTTCAACCCTGAGGCTACTACCTCAATATACCAGTAAAAGATCTTTAGAGCTTCTCAAGTACTTAAGGATACACTTTACTGCTTTCTAATGCTCCTAGCTTGGATTCGCTTGGATTCGCTTGGATTCTCAAATTTTGATGATAAAACTAATTGATTGTGTTTAGATGTTTAACTGTATTTTGAGTGATGCAGGTCTACTCGATCAGGATTAGACAATTGATGCAGGAGGAATTGACGTTGCACCGGAGGAGATTATGTCAGGATATTGGACGGTAGAAGGCTTCGGACGTCGGGCCAAGGAGAGTGGAATTACGCCAAGGATATCGGGGTTACGGAGGTCAACCGCTGATTGGGCAACAAGCCGTAAGAGAGGACGATGCGTTGAAGAATCAGATGAAGCGCCAACCAATGACGTGCCGGGCAATAGAATGTCAATTCGTGTTGTAATAATTGTCTAGATCGGAGTAGAGTTTTGGCTTGTGTGTGCAGGATTAACTACGATAACGATGAAGACATAAAGCAAAACAAAGTACCGGAGTCAAGTGCGAAGGATTCGTTGGGAGTTCGAGAGTTCGACGAAAGTTCGAAGGTTCATCGGGAATGCTGCCGGAACTAGCCGAGAATGAGTAGGGAGCTTGTCGAAGGGTTTTTCAGAAGCTCATTGGAAGGTTCTTTGGAAGTTCGCCGAGAAAGATCGGAGCTTGCTGAAGAAGCTCGTCGAAACTCGCCAAGATCAAATCGTGAATTCTAGAGCTTACCGGGAGTCCGTAGAATGGTTTCCGAGAGTTTGTCGGAAGACTGTTGGAAGTTCGTCGGAAGCTCACCGGAAGAAGTCTTGACTTACGAATTTTGCAATAGCTTAGGAAATGTCTTTAAATTCGTAGTTAGCATGTTAATTAGGGTTAGGATTAGGTGTTAATCCTATAACCCAAGTAGGGGCCAATTGGGCCGAAAATTAGACTTGGTTTGGGCTAAATTTAAAGCCCAAGCAGTAAACCAAAGGGTCTGGCGGTGGCACCGCCCAGCACCCGAGAGCTGGGCGATGGCACCGCTTGGCTGGGCGGTGGCACCGTCAGTCCAATGTCAGTATCAAAAACTGACAGGCGGTGGCACCGCCACTGATAGGCGGTGGC
>LVTN01000815.1:94485-107320 GCA_001649415.1 Musa itinerans | reverse complement strand
ATATCGGAGTTGTGGAGTCAACTGGCTGATTGGGCAATAGGCCGCAAGAGAGGACGATGCGCCAAAGAATCGGATGAAGCATCGAGGGACCAATGACATGTCGGACAACTTGATTAATGCTTAGTATTAATTGTCTAGATCAAAGTGTGGTTTTACATATGCAGGATTAACTATAAAAGCAAGGCATAAAGCAAAATGAAGTCCCGGAGTCAAGGACGCGATGTCGTTGGGAGTTCGAGAGTTCGTCGGAAGTCCGGACGTTCGTCGGAAGTTCTAGCAGAACCAGACGAGAAGTCTCGGAGCTTGCCAAAGAAGCTCATTGAAACTCACCAAGAAGATCATCGTGAAGTCCAGGAGCTTGCCGGGAGTCCATCGGAACATTGCTGAGAGATCGTTAGAAGTTCACTGGAAGATCGCCGGAAGCTTGCCGGAAGAATAGACATAGGGACTTGTTTAGCTTAGCAAATGTCTTAGGATTTCATAGTTAGCATGTAATTGGGCTTAGATTTGGGCCAACCCAATTACGGGCCAGCTAGGCCCATGTAATGACTCTGTTGGGCCTAATAAGAGGCCTAAACAGTGCCCTAAGAAGTCTCACCGTCATGGCACAGTCTTCGAGACTGTGTCAAGCGGTGGTACCGCTAGTGCTGGGCGGTTGTACCGCCCTTGGCAGGGTGCCAGGCAGTGGTACCACACAGCACTGGGCCCCAGGCGGTGGTACCGCCAGACCTGGGCGGTGGTACCGCCCAGGGCAGTGTCAGCGTCAGACTAACACTAGGCGGTGGTACCGCCCAGCGCAAGCGGTGGTACCGCTCGTGCCCAGGGAACCCGGGATGGGAAAGTTTTAGGCTACAAGTTTGAATCAACTTGAAGCCTATAAATATCCCTCCCATCCCTGGTTAAAACACACAAGCACAGAGAGTTTAAAAGTAAAGAAACGCTATAGAAATCTCTTGTGAGAATCCTCCTCTAGTCTAAGTGTTAGAATTCTGTAAGAGAGGAGTGTGAGTGCTTGTAAGGGTTGTCTCCTAAACCCGGGAAAAGGAGAAGAGGGGTGTAAGAAGGTGGTTGGTCTTCGCCTATTGAAGGAAGACCATTAGTGGACGCCGATGACCTCGTCGGAGGAGGAAGCCGAAAGTGGATGTAGGTCACGTTGACCGAACCACTCTAAAAATCTGGTTTTGCATTTCTTTGAGCAATTTACTTTAACTGCAAACCTCCTTACTTGCTCTTTACATTCACTACTCTCTTGCATACGCTTTCAAAGTATTATCTTTACGAAATGGTTTTATGTCGGAAACGGTTTTATTCGAAACGAAGTTTTTGAAGATGTGATTTTACCGCTGCACTAATTCACCCCCCCCTCTTAGTGTTGACCTCGGACTCTCGATCCTAACATGAAATCCCTACACTGCTGCTTGTATTGCTTAGATTTTCATAGAAAATATTGTTAAACTGCATGGGATGCCAAGGTCCATTGTAAGTGATCGTGATAGGATCTTCACTAGTAAATTTTGGACTGAGTTATTTTAGTTACAGGGCACCAAACTCAAGATGAGCACAGTATATCATCCACAAACTAATGGCCAAACAGAGGTGGTAAATAAATGCTTAGAGATGTACCTTCGGTGTTTTGCTAGTGACCAGCCAAAGGAGTGGGCGAAATAGCTTCCCTGGGCCGAATGGTGGTATAATACTACATATCATTTATCTACAAAATGTACCCCATATGAAGCACTGTATGGTCAGCCAGCACCTATGATTCCAAAGAATGTAATTAGCTCGGCCAAGGTAGATCAAGTCCACCAAGATTTAATTGATAGGGACAAACTCCTACAACTGCTAAAGGATAATCTCTCTACCGCTCAAGCCAAAATGAAGCAGCAAGCCGACACCCGACAAAGCGAAAGAGAATTTTCAGTAGGAGATTGGGTTTATCTTCGCCTACAACCATACAAACAACTCTCCGTCAACATATAAGCCTACATGAAGCTATCCCCACATTTTTATGGGCCCTATTAGATCACATAGCATATTGGAGCTGTGGCATATAGAGTTAAATTGCTTGAGGATGCCAAAATTCACTCTATCTTCCATGTGTTATGCCTAAAGCCCAAGTTGGGGGAACATGAGTCACCCTAGATCCAATTGCCCAACACCACTGATGATGGAGATATTCAAGCCCAACCACAAGCCATCCTCGACCGCAGAATCATGATGCATCGTCGATGTCCCTCTACTAAAGTACTAGCATATTGGAATAATTTACCACTCGAAAATGCCACATGAGAATCATATAAGGAATTGAAGACTTGGTTCCCTGAGTTCATGGAACCTCAACCTTGAGGACAAGGCTGATTTGGAAAGGGCGGGCTTGATAGGACCCTAGCAAGGTTGGGTCTTACTCAACCAAGAAGTAGCTAATAAAAACGCTGTGAGATTGTAATAAACCCCACCTAGCCGCCTCTATCCTATAAAGAAGAATGGCTAAGGTTTATATTTGGGCCTTTGGGCTTCCTAGCCATTGCCCCCCCTTTTTCTGGCCGATCGGTTAGGGTTGAGGGCAAAAGGGGTAACTCAAATAGGAAGCAGCCCCTAGGGCTAGGGATTGGAGCCCTATATAAGCATATAGCCTCTATCTCTTTGAAAACAATATATATGTACAATTGCAGCCATTTAGCCGACTTCTAGGAGGGTGGAACCCCTATAGCGTTCCAAGGGTTGATCCCCCTTAAAGATCAATCTACACATAATTCCTCTGGGGTTCTATCAGTGCTACATAGCTATGGGTGATATGGTTTTGTTATATTAAACACCTTGCCTTTGATGATAACCCTTAGACACTAGCCTTGCTTTATAGGTCTTTACCTTTCTATCTACTTCGATCTTCTTCCTGAAGATCCACTTGCAACTAATGGGTATAATACCCTCGGGTGCATCAACTAGGTTTTAAATCTTGTTGAAGTACATCGAATCCATCTCAGAATTTATGGCTTCTTGCCAATTCCCAGAATCTATACTGGTAATAGCCTCCTCGTAGGTCTGAGGATCAATATCCTCAATATTCTCTCCTCTAATATATCTCACATATCTCTTAGGAGAATGGGATACTCTGTCGGACCTATGTAAAGTTCAAACTTGTGTGCTAGGTACCTAAATAGACTCAAGTTATGGATTAGTGCTTGAGCTAGGTTCTCCAATCTTACTCAACTCTATCATGCTCCCATTGTCTTCGCTAAGAATGTGTTTCTTCTCAAGGAACACCACTCTCTTAGCTACAAAGACCTTTTGGTCCTTAGGGTGATAAAAATAATACCCATAAGTTTCCTTGAGGTATCCCATGAACTTGCACCGTTTTTTCCTAGGTTCCAATTTATTGGGGTTGTGTCTTTTAACGTGGGCAAGGCATCCCGAAATCTTAACAACATTAAGATCGAGCTTCTTCCCTTTCCATATCTCATATGGTGTAGATGCTAATGACTTAGTTAGAACTCTATTCGGAAAGAAAGCTATAGTCTCTAGGGCGTATCCCCAAAATGAGACAAGTAGGTCGGCGAAGCTCATCATGGACCGCACCATGTCTAACAATGTACGATTCCTCATTTTAGATACACCATTGAGCTAAAGTGTATAAGGAGGTGTCCATTGGGATAGAATCTCAAGATTCTCGAGGAACTGGGTGAACTCTATACTCAAGTACTCACCTCCTCGATTTGATCAAAGTGTCTTGATACACTTTCCAGTCTGGTTCTCCACTTCATTCTTATACTCTTTGAATTTATCAAATGCCTCGAACTTATACTTCATCAAGTACACATGTCCATATCTTAAGAAATTATCAGTAAAAGTAATAAAGTGGGAGTAACCACCTATAGCATGAGTTGACATGGGTCCACATATATCACTATGTATGAGTTCCAAGAGCTCAGTGGCTCTCTCTCCAATTCCATTAAATGGAGAGTTGGTCAGTTTTCCACGGAGGCAATGTTAAATCTCGGATTTTGATGATGAAACCAATTTATTGTGTTTATCTGATTTACGTTTTGAGTGACATAGGAAGCTTCGATCAGGGAGAGACAATTAAAGCAGGAAGAATCATGTTGGACCGGAGATGAACATGTCAGAAGATTGGACGTCGAGCTGGAGGATCGGTCGATGTGTCGACAGAAGACTTCGGGCTAAGAATTCGGGCATCGGGCCAAGAAGAGTGGAACTTACACCAAGGAAATCGGAGTTGCAGAGGTCAACAAGCCGATTGGGCAATAGGCCGTAAGAAAGGATGATGCGCCGAAGAATCGAACGAAGCGTCGAACCAATGACATGACCGGACAACATTTGATGAACTTTGTAATAATTGTCTAGATCAAAGTAGGTTTTATGTATAATTGAGTCGGTATTGGGGTGAAACAATGTCAACTCAATTAGGGGCCAATTGGGCCTAAATTAAGAGTGATTTGGGCTCATTGGGAGGCTCATTCAATGACCCAAATATTGGGCCAAGCGGTGGCTGTCACGCCCCCTTGAATTTAATTCTTATCTAGGACGTGTAAACGTAATTAAAAATTGATAATATTATAATTAAACAAATAATTCAGGATCCAAACACACATTTAAGGATATTGAGAAAATATTAAAGTCATTCATTCACCTATATAATCCACAATTCAGAAAACTTGTGCAGTCTATAATCATACTATCATATCACTTAATGATTCACAAAATCTGAAGCCAACTCAACTAAACCATAACCACATCATAAATCCATAAGCGTGGCAATCTATACAATCACAAAACCAACATGTACTACATGTTTATGTCATTACACAGTTTAAATTTAACATTCCCAAAATCCCGACATAAGAGGTACTTTCTAAATATTTACAAGATACATCAATCTAGATTTGTCATTAATATTTCATTACACACAAAAAGAACTTATACAACATCAACCTATCAAGTATAAAATATTTGCCCCAAAATCTTCTAGCTTTCTACTGCCTCAACCCAATTTACACATTTTATCGAGCGATAAGTTATCCTGAAAATTTATATAGTAATAGGGTGAGCATATAAAGCTCAGCAAGTGACTAACATATCCATAGCAAAGAGGACAGCTTTCAAACAAATAAGGTATCAAAATATAAAACAGAGATACAAGATGAAACAAAAGCATGTTTTGTTTGAATGCAGAATTACAATGTCATTTCGTTCAAAGCATGTTTTGTTCATATAATCGAGGAAAGATAATTGGAGCATATCATTAGCAGAAGGAGCATATTCATGGCATATGGTATATTTCAAGGCATAACAAAGACAAAAAAACATTTCGGAATATATCAAAGAACATAACATGAACAGAAGCTCAAATGTCACATGACGTTGCATTCATTTCATTCTTATCCAAAGCATGCATAGAAACATAGCCAAAGCTTTGGATATCATGTCAAATACATAAAAGGTGAAGTGGGACCATAACATAATATAGTATATCCATTTCTGAATGACCACCAAACATAAGTCTTCCATATCTGGGAGCTCCATCCACCCACGTCTGAGTGAAGTCATAGGGGGCCGACAGAGCATCGCGGGCTCTAAGTATAACTCCCTTTACCATTTCTGGCAAAGATTCACATTTATCCCACAAACACTGGAGTACAAATAGACAGTGAACAATAAAATTGGGACATATCGGAAACACATGCGGAACAACGGAATGCATATGCCTATACGAAACATTGCGATACAAACATAAACTTTACATAATAAAATCGGGTATACAAATAATTAAAGGACAAGAGTATACTGGAATTTAAAGTAGTAACTAAAAGCTCAACTAAAGTAAGGGTTTTTTTCAAAATCAATTTCTAAAGAGAAGAAACAAGAAGAGGCAAATTTAAGGCATAACACATGCGGAACAATGGAATGCATGTACCTATACGAAATATTGCGATACAAACATGAAATTTACATAATAGATTCAGGTATATAAATAATTGAAGGACAAAAGTATATAGAAATTTAAGTCAATAATATAAAGTTCAATTGAAGTAAGGGTTTTTTCCGAAATCAATTCCCAAAGAGAAGAAATAAGAAGAGGCGAAATTGACCAAAGCTCGATTCTAGCAGAATTTGAGAGGCACATTGTAAGAATTATTTGGATAACCAATTATTCTCTAATTTATACAAAATAGGTGTCATTCGAAAGCTGTGTCAATCTAGTTTTAGGTAAATCATGTTTTTCAAGAATTGAAGTTTACAACAGGGAGTTACAGATAATTTGGTAGCAAAAGGTCGGAAAACATCAGTTCTATTTTACTAAATCCATAGGTTGGATGAAAACAGATGTTTTAGTTTGTAATTGTACTCCAAAATTTTCAAATTTGGTAAATATAGGAACACTTTTGAGTCTAGTTTCCAATAAATTAGACTTTGCATAAATCTGAGTTCCCAGCAGAAAGTTATAAGTAGTTAAGCAGCAAGAGGTCAGAAATTACAATCCTTAGTTTATAGAATCTATAGGGTTAATTAAAACAGAAGTTTCAGTAGGCATTTAAACTCCAAATCATTCAATATTAGTGTCAAAATAAAGATATTTGAGTCTAATTTTAAATGGATTAAACTTTACCTAAATCTGAGTTTAGTGCTAAAAGTTAGGTCCAAAAAAATGTATAGAGGTCAAATTACTGAAAAATTATAGATTCATGGCTTTGTATCAAATCGAAAGAAAGGTTTGGTGCTAAGCTGAAATCTTTCGAATTATGAAGAATTAAAAGGAAAACAGAGATTAGGATTTCTGTAGGATGGGGTTAGAACACTTGCCTTAGAAGAGTTTGATTCCCAAATATGGGGGAGTTGATGCAAAACCTCAATAAAAGCTTCCTCTTCCTCTTCCTCTTCTTCTTCTTCTTCCCTTCTCTTCTCAAACTAACGTTGGTTGTAGAAACTTAAGTTTTTTTTCTTTAATCTCTCATCTACTTACTCTAATTACTTGGGTTTGGCTAATACAAGGGTTGTAAGGTGTCATGCATGCATGAAAGGGGCATATGTGTCATCCATAGAACCAACATAAGTGGCACCACACTTAGGTTAGCTAGTGACACATGTCCACCATTTTTTTTTTTAAACTTAAATATGAATCTTTCATAAATCATATCAAATTTCTAATATTCACATTTAGGTCCCTGGCCATAAATTTTTAATATAAAATTATTTAATACAAAAGAATTATTAGCTAATCCTCATATTTACAAACAAGCATCTATAATTTTTTTTTTTTAAATGGGGGATGTTACAATGGCATCGCCAGAATTGGCGGTAGAATCGCTTGAGAGTTGGAAAACTCAAAAAACTCGATCTCCGAGGCTATCAGGCAGTGGTACCGCTTGACTAGGCAGTGGTACCATCCAATGATAGTGTGTCACACAGTGGTACCGCTAGACTGAGTGGTGGTACCACCCGAACCCTTAAATCTCAGGGATTTAAATTTTGGGCTCCAAATTTGAATCCATTTGGGTCCTATAAATACCTCACTCTTTCCTGCTTAGGATAGCAAGAATTGGGTAGAAAGAGGAAAAGAATCCTTGATGAAAAAGAGTTGAGAAAGCTTGAAAAGTGTTGAGTGTTCCCCTCCACCTCTTAGAGTTTAGAGTTCATTCTAAGAGAGGTGTGAAACTTGTAAAGGTTCTTTCTTGAGCCTATCAAAAAGAGAATAGAGTTATAAGAAGGAGGTTGGTCTTTGTCTATTGAAGGAAAACAATTAGTGGATGCTGGTGGCCTCGACGGAAGAAGAATCGGTAGAGTGGATGTAGTTCATGACGACCGAACCACTATAAAAATCTGGTTTGCATTTCTTTTAAGCAATTTACTTTAACTGCAAACTTCCTTACTTGCTATACTCTTTCGTATGCTTTCAATTTAAGCATCTTTACGAAATAGGTTTAATCGAAATGAATCTTTCGGAATCGACATTTTTACCACTGTACTAATTCACCCCCCTTTAGCAACTTTTGAATCCTAACAAGCAAGGCTCGCAAGTTTCATAATACTCATAATCGAATGGATCTAGATATCCATCCTTTAGCAACTTTTGAATCCTTCCCTCAAGGATATGACCTAGCCTACAATGCCACAAGTATGCATTGTTCACTTCATATTGTTTCCTCTTAGACACTTATATTCATGATATTTGGAGTTATGTTTAGCATAAACAAACCATTATGCAATATACCTCTCATAATGATCTCATCATCTAATAATATTAAACAACTATTATTCTCAAAAACTAATTTATATCCACTAACTATCAACCATGAAATGGAAATAATATTTTTGATAATAGAAGGAACAAAATAGCATATATCTAATGTAATAATAGCTTCTCCAAGTACATGTAGGGTGACCTTGCCAATAGCTACTGCAGCAACTTTTGCTCCATTGTCCATCTTAAAGTCTATCTCGCCTCTCACTAATCTCCAAGATCTAGCCAGAACCTATAATGAATTGCAAATATAATAAGCACTACCGGTATCTAATACCCATGTATTATCATAAGAGTTTAACAAATAGAGACTGATCATGAATATACTTGGAGCTTCTCCAAGCTTCTGTTTCACCCTCTTTGCAAGGTACTATTTGCAGTTCCTCTTCCAGTGCCTATCTTTGTCGTAGTGGAAGCACTGGCCTTTATCATTTGCCAGGTCTTTCTTAGCAATATTTGCTTTACTTAGTCTGCCATTGCTCTTTCCCTTCTTAAGGGACTTTTCTACTTTCCTTTTCTTTCTGGTCTCACTAGTATAGAGAACGGACTTCTCTTTCTTAATAATGCTCTCTACCTCCCTCAACATATTGAGGAGCTTAGAGAGAGTCACCTGAAGCTTATTCATATTAAAATTCATTATGAACTGTGAAAAGGAATCTAGTATGGACAGAAATACAAGATCCACACACAGGTTATCCTTTAAGACCATTCATAGACCTGTGAGTTTCTCTATCCACTTAATCATCTTTAGGACATGGTTTTGAATCAGTGTCCCCTCAGTTATCCTAGCACAAGAGAGGCTCTTGGGTATCTCATATTGCTGAGTCCTTCCTTGTTCCTCAAATAGTTTGTAGACATGTAGGAGAATAGATCTGATATCCATTTTTTCATATTGTCTTTATAACTCAAGAGTCATGGAGCCCAACATGTAACACTGAGCAAGAATGGAGTCATCTATGTACTTCATATAGCGAGCAATCTCATCCTCGCTTGCACCTTCTTCGGGTATAAGCATCACTATATTACGGACGTACATAATTTTCTCTGCCATGAGAGCAATTCTCAAGTTACGGAACCAATACATATAATTCGGACCAATGAGATAGTTGACATCAAGGTTTATAATACATCACTAATTTCACATTTATCAAGTATGTCATGTAAGAGATTTGAAAGCGAAATTTTTTTAAAATAAAGATGCAGCAGAAATAAATAATATGTCGATTTTATAAAAAAATAAATAA
Organism: Musa itinerans; assembly: GCA_001649415.1. Taxonomy (NCBI): domain Eukaryota; kingdom Viridiplantae; phylum Streptophyta; class Magnoliopsida; order Zingiberales; family Musaceae; genus Musa; species Musa itinerans. The sequence continues at coordinate 97,819 of LVTN01000815.1, read as the reverse complement.
TTAAGATATGGACTTCTATCTTATTCTACTCCCACTATTTTTCTAGCGCGTCACGCGACACCCTCAACACGTGAAATAAAATTCTCCGGCAGACTTCTAGTGGGGATCGGGATCCAATCAACATCTTAACGTAATCTCGAGGGACTCGACCAATCACGCTAAGCCTACAAAGGTAGGACAGTTTTGCTAATCACATCCTTGTGACTCTCATCCTGTTCGGCCTCCAAACTACCATGGTCTCGAGGGACTCGACCAATCATGATGTTCAGTTAAGTCAATACCATTGTTACAATATGAGTTTGATTCGATGATATACCCTCGACGGACTTGACCATGTATACCATATCCTCAAGTCATCGGTGACATCTCTTTGTTGTAGGCAAGATAACAAATCGTGACATAGGTGAGCCTCGAGGAACTCGACCAACTCAACCTACGTCGGGAATCGATCCCTACATATAACGATCCACGTGGGTCAATATAATTGCCTCATATTTACCGACTTAATATTATTGAGAGAGATGTTTCTATGATTTGGTCTCCTAATATGACATGTCACACATATACATATTTAATATATATATATATCACATGCAAATATATATACACATCTAATAGGTGTACAAGTAATCACACATCACATAAACAATCACACCAGATGATTATGAACCATAGCCTAATATGATTAGGCCTGAGCTAGTGGGCCTAATCACTCACATCAAGATCTATGTGTGCAACGGTGCATCTCCATGCCCTGTGATCATCCATCTCATCCTCGTCGATTCCATCAACATCTCGACGCATCTCCATATGCCACGATCGTCCTGTTGAATCTCGGATTTTGATGATGAAATCAATTGTCATTTGTTATCTAACCATATATTGAGATAAGTATGCAGGATTAACTATGATGGAAGTAAGATATGCAACAGGAGTTGTGCCGGAGTCAAGACCATGATCACGTTAGGGGTTCGAGAGTTCGACGGAAGTCTGGACGGTCGTCGAACGTTCTACGGGAACAAATCCGAGAAGTCTAGGAGCTTGCCAAAGAAGCTTGTCGAAACTCGCCAAGTGGATCGTCGCAAGTCCAGGAGTTTGCCGGAAGTCCGCTTGAGCATTGCCGAGGGTTCGTCGGATGTTTGCCGGAAGTTCGCTGGAAGCTCGCCGGAAGAAGCGATTGACGCAACGGAGCAAGTTACAGTATTAATGTCTTAAATATCGCAGTTAGCATGAAGATTAAGTTAGGAATGGGAGGTGATCCCATCAACTTAATCTGGGGGCAATTGGGTCCTTGACAGACCCAAATTGGGCCAAATGGATTAGCCCATTCGGACCTAGATTTCCTGGCCGATGGTGGCACCGCCCAGGAGCTCAGTCTCCCAGGATGATGGCATTGGTTGAACCGCCCCTATCAAGCGGTGCTACCGCCAGAGCTTGATCTCCGAGCTCTGTTAGGAGGTAGTACCGCCCTTGTTAGGCGGTGGTACTGCTAGGACCCCGGAAATCTGGGAGATGACATTTTTGAGCTCCAAATTCAAACTAGTTTGGGGCCTATATAAACCCCACTCTTTCTTGCATAAAAGGGCACCGAAATCTTCATCTTATTCTGTGAAATCTAGAGCTCAAAAGTGTTGTAACGGCCAAAAGTTCTCCCTCTTTTCTTCTAAGTTTTAATCATTTAAGAGAGGAGTGAAAAATCTTTAAGGGTTGTCTCCTAAGCCTGTCAAAAGGAGTAAAGCTGTAAAAGGGTGGTTGACCTTCGCCTATTGAAGGAAGGCCTATAGTGAACGTCGGTGACGTCATTGGAGGAGGAAGCTAAAAGTGGATGTAGGTCAAGATTGACCGAACCACTCTAAATCTTGGTTTGCATTTACATTTTGCTCTTTATCTTAAACTGCAAACTACCTCCATTACTTTACTTCAACTCTACTTTCACTTAATCTTAAGTTGAAGTACTTTTCGAATCGGCTTTCGCATCGAAATCATTTTTATCATACGAACATCATCTTAAATCGTCGAAAGTTTTTCACTGCACTAATTCACTCCCCCCCTCTTAGTGCTCTTGATCGTAACAATTGGTATCAGAGCAGGGTTAACTCTCAATCGGATTAAAACCCAAGAGAGATGGCATACGCTGGAAACCAAGAGGGCCACTCTATTACACGTCCACCCATGTTCAATGGGACGGGCTACACCTATTGGAAGACCCGAATGAGTATCTTCCTTATTTCCATGGATTTTGAACTTTAGAATCTTGTTGAAAATGGATTTTCAAAGTTTTCTCTTCCAATGATCGATTGGAATGAATTGGAGAAGAAAACTTTTGCTCTTAATGCAAAGGCTATGAATGCCTTATTTTGTGCGCTTGATAAAAATGAGTTCAATCGTATTTCGATTTGTGAAACTGCATTTGATATTTGACATACACTCGAAGTGACTCACGAAAGCACAAGTAGAGTGAAATAGTCAAAAATCAATCTTTTAGTGCATTCTTATTAACTTTTTCGGTTGAAACCGAGCGAGACCATAGGCGACATGTACACCCGTTTCACGGATGTCGTCAATGGTCTAAAAGGACTCAGTAAAAGCTTTTCAAATTTTGAGCTCATTAATAAAATTCTAAGATCCCTTCCAAAGAGTTGGGACCCTAAAGTCACTGCTATTCAAGAGGCTAAAGATTTAAATAACTTCCCTCTTGAAGAATTAATCGGATCATTAATGACCTACAAAATGACTTGCAAAGCTCATGAAGAGCAAGAAGACATCCTTCCAAAGAACAGGAAGGATATGACACTTAGAACTCTAGAAGACCGGTTGAGAGAAAACTCAAGTGATGAGGACTTTGACGATGACTTGGCACTTCAAATAAGGAAATTTAAAAAATTCATTAAAAGAAATAAATTTAAAAATGACACTAAAAATAAATTTAAACCCAAAAAGGACTAAGTTATTTGCTACGAATGCAGGAAGCTGGGACATTACAAGAGTGATTGTCCCCAAGCCAAGAAGAGAACACCAAAGAAGAAGGCGCTCAAAGCAACGTGGGATGACTCAAGTGCGTTTGAAGAAGAGGAGTCCAACACCAAGCAAGTTGGTCATTACGCCCTAATGGCCATCGGAGAGGAGAAACATATATCACCACAAGCTAGGAGCGAGAAATGGTACCTTGATAGTGGATGCTCAAGGCATATGACCGGAGATCCATCTCAATTCTCTAAGCTCACTAGCATAGACGAAGGCTATGTCACCTTCGGAGATAACAACAAGGGTAAAATCATTGGCAAAGGAACCATAGGTAACAAATCCAACTTCTTTATTAAAGATATTTTATTAA
>LVTN01000815.1:80155-90583 GCA_001649415.1 Musa itinerans | reverse complement strand
GAATCATGATGTGAGTATTGATAAGGTTAAACGATCTTAACTTATCAATAGGTCTCTTGAATTCAAAGGCTTTGAATTCAAGAAAGACTTATCTCAAGTATGGCATATAGGTAGGGGGAGTTAAGGTTAACTTCGTTATCAATTGATCGTCATCATCAAAAAGGGGGAGATTGTTGAATCTCAGATTTTGATGATGAAGTCAATTGTCATTTATTATCTAATCTATATGTTGAGATAAGTGTGCAGGATTAACTATGATGGAAGTAAGACATGCAGCAGGAGTTGCGCCGGAGTCAAAACCATGATCACGTTGGGGGTTCGAGAGTTCGACGGAAGTTCAGACGGTCGTCAGAGGTTATGCGGGAACGAATCCAAGAAGTCCAGGAGCTTGCCAAAGAAGCTCATCGGAACTCACCAAGTGGATCATCGCAAGTCCAGGAGTTTGCTGGAAGTCTGCCTGAGCATCGCCGAGGGTTCGTCGGATGTTCGCCGGAAGCTCGCCGGAAGAAGCGATTGACGCACTAGAGCAAGTTGCAATATTAATGTCTTAAATATTATAATTAGCATGAAGATTAAGTTAGGAATGGAAGATGATACCATTAACTTAATTTAGGGGCAATTGGGCCCTTGACAGACCCAAATTAGGTCGAATGGATCAGCCCATTCGGACCTAGATTTCCTAGCTAGCGGTGGCACCGCCTGGGTTTGTGGTCGCACCGCTTGGGTCGATGGTGGCATCACCCAGGAGCTCAGTCTCCTAGGAATGTTGGCATCGGTTAAACTGCCCTTGTCAGGTGGTGGTACCGCCAGCAATTATTGTTAGCATCGGTAGAACCGCCCTTGTCAGATGGTGGTACCACCAGAACTCGGTCTCCGAGCTATGTCAAGAGGTAGTACCACCCCTATCAGGCGGTACAACCAGGACCCCGGAAATCCGGGAGATGACATTTTTAAGCTCCAAATTCAAACCAGTTTGGGGTCTATATAAACCCCACCCTTTCCTGCATTAAAGGGCATCGAAATCTTGATCTTATTCTGTGAATTCTAGAGCTCAAAGCCTCTAGTGGACGTCGGTGACCTCATCGGAGGAGGAAGCCAAAAGTGGATGTAGGTCAAGATTGACCGAACCACTCTAAATCTCGGTTTGCATTTACATTCTGCTCTCTATCTTAAACTGCAAACTGCCTCTATTACTTTACTTCAACTCTACTTTCGCTTAATCTTAAGTTAAAGTACTTTCCAAATTGGCTTTCGCATCGAAATCATTTTTATCATACGAACGTCATCTTAAATCGTCGAAAGTTTTCCGTTGCACTAATTCACCCCCCCTCTTAGTGCTCGTGATCCTAACACGTCCATCTCAATCTCATGGGTCTCGCAATCGCTTCCACGCTCCCACTATGTCTCCTCATATTATTATAACTTAATCATAGGCACACAAGCCCAATAATAAATAAGAATAAAATTGGAGGCTCGCAGGCTCCAATAATAATAATTACATCACATGATCCATGATCATCCGTCCACATCATACATCACATGTACATATCATAATATTGGAATACTAGATAAATAATAATGGTTAATTAAACCTTTTGATTAACTAATATTTTTTTGAAATTAGGGACATGCTAAGAATTTTTTGAATTATGAGGGGTATTTTGGTAATTTAGATAGAAAAGATAGAAGTTGGAATTTTTAAAATTATGAAGGGCAAATCTATCATTTTAATAAAAACCCTAATCCTCTCCTTCATGTTGTATATGGCTGCTGCCATCCTACCGATGGTGGCCTTCTACAAGCGGGCACACCAATGCCCGCGGGTGGCACCGCCCTTGCGAGGGTTCTACCAATGGCCAAGCCTCGACCAAGGTTGCAAGTAGCCAATGGCCAACCTGCGAAGGCAGCAATAGTTACTGCCCTCTCTTGCCTTTTGCATCAATAATTTTGATGTCAAAAGTCTTTCTAAAACACAACACACGTAGTTCAAAACCAATCATTCGCATGAACAACCTGGCTTTGATACCACTGTAGGAAAATCTAGGGGCGACATAACATGCACAATGGAAGAATAAAAAATAAAAACTCCAAATTGCCCAAAAGGTGTTCGTCAATGTGTGAAGATTGGTGCGTAAAAAACCCACGAAAATTAAATCTACGTGTGAGATAGTTGTGTTACCTAGGGAGATCGTATATCCCTAAATCCCTATAGATCGTCGATAGAGGATCATCCGCTCTCAGTGTCATGAGAGGAATATCACATGTATTCTTACTCAGACAAATCCCGAGCTAGGATAATTCAGATTGAGAGAGAAAGAGTTCTTCGGGAGAATCCGATTAAAGTAAGACTTGAGCAGAAATTGTATGGGTCTAATAGCACCATGCCCGATATATAATCTCTAGGATATTAGATGGATAAGGGACTATAGATACATAGTAATTGAGGACAAACATATCCAAAGGATTGGATTCTCCAATATCATTTAGGGACTACGACATAGTGGCCTAGTACGTTCGCAATCGATGAGTCGAGTGAATTATTATAATTCACTAAACCAGAATGAGTTCTGATAGGTATGACTCATTGCCAGCTCAATATTGGGCTTAGAGGGTCACACACATATAGTAGGCGTTGCGACGAGTAGAGGTCCAAAAATGAGATATTCGCCGAAGCCCCTATCTTATTAGATATCCAATAATCCCTTGGATTATTGGATCCTATGGATGAGATCCAATAAGAGCCATTAAGAGATTATTTGATAGAGATCCACTAATCTAAGAGGTTTGGGTAGTTGGATGGAGATCGAATCCCAATAGGGCAGGATCCATTAAGGTTAAGTTGATAGGGGGCCTCTATAAATAGGAGGGAACTAAACACCCATAGGACAGAGGTTTTTGGTTGTCAACTCCTATTCTCCTCTCCCTTTCTCCTCCTTAGATAGTAGATGTGGAGTCTTGGGCAGCGATTTGAGGAGCATTATCGTAGCCTTATTGTGTGGATCACTACTAGAGATGATGCTTGACCTCTTTCATCATCTCCTATATATCTGCAGGGATTTAGGGATATACAATCTCCCTTGGTAAAACACAATCTTTCATATATGCAATTTTTAGTTTTATGGATTCTACACACCAATCTTCGCACGATGATGAACACATCATTGGGAAATTTGGAGATTTTTATTCTTTGTTCTTTCACTACGCATGTGATGTTGCCCCTAAATTTTCCTACTAAAAAAATGCATATCATGTCACACGTGTCATCACTCATGTAATTGGCTTATAGGGCACCTATGACTAGCATGGACAGCAAGAAAGGGTAGCCCCTTCTTGATTGCGTGGTGTGTGCTACGAGGAGGATTGTATAGCGATTTGATGAGCATCTTCACAACCCCTGCTAAAGAGGAGGATAGTTGACCTCCTTCATCCTCTCCCACAAAATTGTAGAAATTCAAGGATATATAATCTCCCTAGGTAACACAATCTCCTATGTACGTGCAGTTTTTTTATTTCGTGAGTTTTTGTGCACTAATTTTTTCACGATGATAAGAAATCTTTTTCTGTCAGAAATCTATATTTTTGTTTCTATTCTTCTATTGCATATGTGATATCACCCCAAGATTTTCCAACAATGGTATTATAGCAAGGTTGCTCGTGCAAAAGATTGGCTTTTAAACTACGTGTGTTGTGTTCAATCACGTAGAATTGTTTTGCGTGATTGCTGTGATTTATTTTGTTGTAGTTTTCAAATATATGCCGCACTTTTTCTTGCTATTAAGGGGTATTTTAGGGAGGTCTTTTAACATCAAAATTGTTGACACAACTAGGAGAGAAAGGGTAGCAACTATTGCTGCACTACAATTTGGCCGAAGGTTGCTTACAGCCTTGGCCGAGATCACATCTTGCTGCTCTCGGCCTGGCCAAAAGCAGGGAGGCTAAGAGCTGTAAGAGAACTCTAGGCCTGTAGGTTGGCAACCCCTACAGCTAGGTTTCCTGGCTGTAAGGGGCACCATAAGCGGCTAGGGTTTCCTAGCCGCCCAAGAGTCCCCGGCGGCTAGGACTTCTAATCGCATGGGGGAAGGCAGCAACTAGGGTTTCCTAGACGCGCATGCTCACCCTGCAGCTAGGGTTTCCTGGCTGTAGAAATGACCTTGGGGGTCAAGGAACGTTGGCCAACAAAGGCAGTCCTATGGCCAAGGTTTCCTAGCAGCCAAGGTTTTCAAGCTGCATGGGGCACCCTATGGTAGGGTACCCCAAACGACTACAAAATAATTAACTAAATAATTTTATTAATTAATTAATTATTATTATTAACTAGTAGTCTTACATGATGATGTGTACATGTGATGTGTGATATGGACGGATGATCATAGACCATGTGATGTGTGTATACATGTAATATGATTATTATTATTATTGGGGCCTATGAGCCTTCAATTTATTTCTCATCTATTATGGGATCCATGTGCCTGTGATTAAGTTATAATTACATAAGGAGGCGCAACGAGAACATGGAAGTGATAGCGGGACCCACGAGGCCGAGACGGACAATCGCGATGCATGGAGATGCGCCGAGATGCCGATGGAACCGACGAGGACGAGATAAATGATCATAGGGCATGGAGATGTGCTGCTACACACATAGATCTTGATGGGAGCGATTGGGCCCATTGGCTCAGGCCTGATCACATTAGGCATCCATGATCTTTTTTGCATTACATATAGCATATCATAGATTTTATGTTTATAAATCGATCTCTGTATATATAGCAGCTACCTTCATTTCACCTTCTTTTCAAATTGCATGAAGTTGTACATATATATGTGCATATATATATATATTGACATATATATATATATATGTGCATATATATATATATATATGTGCATATATATATATATATATATATATATATATATATATATATATGTGCATGCGATGTAGATATATATTAAATATGTATGTGTGTGACACATCATATTAGGAGATCAAATCAAAATCCCCTCTCTATATTAAGTCGGTAAACGTGAGGCAATCACATTGACCCATGTAGCCTTTCATCGTTATAGGTAGGAATCGATTTCTGACGTAGGTTGAATTGGTCGAGTCCCTTGATGCTCACCTATATCATGATTCGATATCTTAACAATGGTGGTGAGTTCATCGAACACCATGGTTAGTTGCATCTCTCAAGGCCATGGTGGTTCGGAGGTCGAAAAGGATGTGAATCATAAAGAGTTGTGATTGGCAATACGCTGATTCGATCTCGATCCCCACTAGAGATCTGCTAGGGGTCTCTAATTCATATACCGGAGGGAGTTATGTGTTTCACGAGAAAATAGAGGGAGTAGATTAAGATATAAGTCCTTATCTTAATTATTTATTTTTGTGAAATCTGTATGTTTTTTATTTTTGTTACATCTTTATATTTAAAAAGATATTGCTTTCAAATCACTTACGTGGCATACTTGATTTCAACCGCCTTACTGATCCAAATTATACCATTTGGCTCTGTATCTTGAGAATTGTTCTCAAGCGAAGAAAATCATGTACATCCTTGATACAACAATGCCTACGCTCGAGGAAGCGGCAAGCGAGAATGAGATTACTTGCTACGTGAAGTATATAGATGACTCCACTCTTAGTGTTAAATGTTGGGCTCCATGACTCCTAAGTTACAGAGACAAAATGAAAAGATGGATGTCATATCCATTCTCCTGCATCTCTATAAATTATTTGAGGAACAAAGAAGAACTCAGCGATATGAGATATCTAAGAGTCTCTTTTATGCTAGGATGATTGAGGGGACACTAGTTCATAACCATGTCCTACAGATGATTGAGTAGATAGAGAAACTCATAGGTTTAGGAATGATCCTAGAGGATGACCTATGTGTGGACCTTGTTCTTTAGCCCCTATCAAATTCCTTTTCTCAATTCATAATAAATTTTGATATGAATAAGCTTGAAGTGACTCTCCTTGAGCTCTTCAATATGTTGAGGGAGGCAAAGAGCAATATTAAGAAGGAGAAGCTAGTTTTCTATACTAGTGAGACCAAAAAGAAAAGGAAGGCAAAAAAGTTCCTTAAGAAGGGTAAGATCAAGGGCAGACTAGGTAAAGCAAATGTTGCTAAGAAAGACCCGACAAAGGACAAAGGCCAGAGCTTCTACTGTGATAAAGATGCTATTGGGAAATCACGGGTCGGCATCTCATGCGTAGCAAAAAATAAAAACAAATCCTGATTTTCCAAAGTTAAGAACTTGGTCGTTGTGCAACAATTAGTGCATGAGAAAACTACAAAACTAAAAAATCGCACGTATCATTTTAGAAGTATTACTTGGGGAGATTATATATCCTTGAAATTTCTAGATCTGATGGAGTGGGTGAAGGAGAACTCGCGTACTCCTCTTTAATAGTGATCCACACAATGGACGTAGCGATGATGCTCCTCAGATCATTGTGGGATCTCCCTCTTCACGTGTATTGTAAGGCTACCGGAGCCAAAGAGGAGGAGAGAGGGCTAAGGAGAATATGTTGGGTGACCACTAGAAGTTCTAGCCTATGAATAATGAGATTCCTCCTATTTAGCTTAACTCTTAATGGATCCTATCCTCATTGGATCTCTATCCAATTATCCAATTGAATCTTATCCACTTATTGTTAGGATCAATACGACACACTAAGAGAGGGGAGCGAAAAAAATTACGATTACAATTATAAATCTTTCCGAGTTAATAAAAATGTAACGAAGAAATCGTATCAAGAAGATGCTGACTTGAAGTTAATGAACAATGCAGAGTGCAACTATGTAATGAAAGTAACTAGTAAGGAAAGAATACATCGGATTTCTAGTGGTTCGGTCGTTGTGACCTATATCCACTTCTGATTCCTCCTCCATCAAGGTCACCGGCATCCACTAATGGTCTTCTTCAATAGGTGAAGACCAACCACCTTCTTACAACACTTTCTTCTTTTTCGGGTTTAGGAGGCAACCCTTACAAACCTCACACCTCACTTGAATGATCACAAGACTTAAAAAGGTAGGAGGAGGACACTTAGCACTTTTACAACACTTTTATACCCTAACACTTTAAGATTTTGTTCACACTTTATTGTTGCCTCATACAGAAGAGAGTATGGTATTTATAGGCCCACATAGCTTCAAAATTGGAGCAAAAAAGTATCTCATCCTGGATTTCCGGGGTATTGGCGGTACCACTGCTAGTACTGGGTGGTACCACCACCTGACAAGGCGATACCACCACTTGGTAGCATTAACTACAGGTGGTACCACCACCCATCCTGGGCGGTACCATCCCCCAAACCACTTGGGAGGCTGAGCCTTAGGCGGTTCCACCACCCACACTAGGCGGTGCCACCGCTTGGGATGGCTCCAAGTGGTCGAGTGGGCCATCCATCTAGCCTAACTCAGCCCTGTTTTGGGCCCAATTGGCCCCGTTAACTTAGTGAGATTACCTCTCAATCCTAACTTAATCTAAGTTCTAACTATGACAATTAAGGCATTAACTAAGTAATCTTTGTCTGGTATGTCAATTATTCATCCAATGAAGTCTTGATGAACTTTCGGTGAACTCTCGACAAGCTTTTGGCAAACTCCCAACGAATTCTTAGCGAACTCCTAATGAACCCTCAGTGAACTCCTGATGAACTCCCGATGAACTCTCGGTGAGCTCCCGATGAACTCTCGGCGAGCTTCCGGCACATCGTTCGAATTTTCGACGTATCATCCGATCTTTGACTCTAGCCCAACATCTGCTTTATGCCTTATCATTATCATAGTTAATCATGCAACACTCTTCTCAACAAATGGATTAGATTAATAATTTACCAATTGATTTCGTCATCAAAATCTAAGATTCAAGAATCTCCCCCTTTTTTACGATGACAACCAATTGATGACGAAGTTAACCTTAACTCCTCCTATCTATGTGCCATATTGAGATCAGGCAAACTTGAATTCAAAAGGAATCACAACCTTGAATTCAAGTTAAACACTTTTGATATATATCATATCAAAATTTCAATATGTTGTGCATCATTAAAACATGTACAATTTCAAAACCTTACATTTCATCCTCACTTCATGCATGACACCAAAAATAAATCAACATCACTTTGGATATATCATACATAATACTAAAGCATTCATGATACATCATTTTGGGCATAACATACATAATGCTAAGATATTAAAATTTTAAGCATTTATCACTTCATGCATTAAATCAACATTTTGATCATGATACCACTCATCATTTCATGATACCAAACATTCATCATTTCTCCCCCTTTGTCATCAACAGAAAGGAGAATTCATTCAACAATGCTAGTGTTTTAAACTATTCAAGTAAGTTTTATACCAATTTATCTAAGCTAGAAAAAATGAGAAGTTAAGCAAAAACTTTCCATGATAACTACTTTTGCTTTTTGAAATGGGCAAGCTAGCTTTGTTGCATTAGATGTGCAAGTACTTTTTGGTGCAAGTTTCTTTCTTTTTTCCTTTCATTCATCACAAGAAAAATCAAGTTATAAGAACAAAATCCATGAAAGGATTTGAACTATGTCAAATCCATGAACCAAATTAAATCTATGATAAAAAAGATTAGTTTCATTGAATCAAACTTCTACTTTTGCAACGAGAAAGGATTCAAAAATCAAAATGTGCATACTAAAGATTCATGAATCAAATCCCTTTTCTTGTAAATAGAAGGAAGAAGGATTCATAGGAATTGATTATCACATAGAAGATCAAGTCATTAATCCAAAGATCAAGGCTCTTCCTTTCCAAATAGAAGGAGGAAGGACTCATGATCATCACATGAAAAATAAGGAATCAAGTTGTGAATACCAAAAGTCCATGAATCAAATCTTTTCTTTTGTAAATATCAAGAGGAAGGAATGAGGGAAACAATCTCAAAAGGAAAGCTCAATTTTTGAAAGTTGAGAAATCCAAAAAATATACAAGAGGAACTCATGCATTCGAAATATTTAACATACCTAATTCTCTTCTAATAAAATCAAATTGTTTCTCATTCAATGGTTTTGTAAAAATATCTGCTAATTGATACTTTGTATCAGTAAATTCTTAAGATATGTCATGATTATTAACATGATCTCTAATAAAATGAAGCCTAATATCAATATGTTTAGTTCTAGAGTGTTGAATGAGATTCTTGGTTAAACATATTGCACTAGTGTTATCATATTTTATAAGAATATTTTTCAAATAAATTTTATAATCTTCTAAAATATTTTTTATCCATATAACTTGTGCACAACATGCACCTACTACTATATATTCAACTTCGATTGTAGATAATTTAATCGAGGTTTGTTTCTTGGAAGACCAAGAGACAACTACATGACCTAAGAGTTGACATGTTCCAGATGTACTTTTTCTATTTATTTGACAACTAGCAAAATCAGCATCAGTATAAGCAATCAATTCAAGATTTTTAGTTTTTGGATACCATAATCCTAGATTAGGAGTTCCTTTTAGGTATCTAAAAATTCTTTTAATAGTTTTTAAGTGAGTTTGCTTGGGATTAGATTGAAATCTAGCACATAGTCCAACATTAAACATGATATCGGGTCTAGTTGCTATGAGGTATAATAAACTACCTATCATACCCCTATAAGCCTTTTAATCAAAACATTCTCTATTAATTTTCTTATCTAATTTTGTAGAAGTGCTCATTGGTGTATTTATGCCTTAGCATTATCCATATTAAATTATTTTAATAGATCTAAAGCATATTTTGTTTGACTAACAAAAATTCATCACTAAGTTCTTTGATTTGTAAACCTAAGAAAAAAGTTAATTCTCACATCAAACTCATTTCGAATTCATGGCTCATACTACTGGTAAAAGATTCACATAAAGACTCATTTGAAGATCTGAAAATGATATCATCAACATAAATTTGAACAATGAGAAAATTATTTTTAAAATATATGATAAACAATATAGTATCGACCTTGCCTTTTGTAAAATTATTTTGAATAAGAAAAGAACTAAGCCTCTCATACTAAGCCCTAGAGCTTGTTTTAATCCATAGAGAGCCTTAGTCAACTTAAACACATGATTCAGAAAGTTAGCTTTCTCAAATCTAGGAGGTTGTTCAACATAAACTTCTTTAGAAATAAAGTCATTAAGAAAAGCACTTTTAACATCCATTTGAAATAACTTAAAATTATTACAACTAGAGGCAAGGAGAATCCTTATGGCTTCAAGTCTAGCCACAAGAGCGAAGGTTTTTTCATAATTGATACCTTCTTCTTAGTTGAAACCTTTGGCTACTAATCTAGCCTTGTTTCTAACCATGAAACTAAGTTCATCTTGCTTGTTTCTAAAGACTTAATGGTTATGATTGAGAGCACTAAGAGGGGGGGGGGGGGGTTGGGTT
>LVTN01000815.1:60278-75336 GCA_001649415.1 Musa itinerans | reverse complement strand
AGTAGCAAGTTCTCCTTTTGGAGATTTTCTAGATCATGGCATTTTTTACATTGAGCTAAACTATTATGATATTCAGTTTTTAACTTATAGAAATTGTTAATAAGACTATAATGCTCATTTTTCAGCAATTTATATTTTCTACTAATTGTTTGCATTCATCAAATAAGTCATCGAAAGCATTTAATAATTCATCAAATGATAAATCTGCATCAATTAAATCTGTTACCTCCTCTCCGATGGCCATTAAGGCGTAATGAGCAACTTGCTCGGTGTTGGACTCTTCTTCGGATGCACTTGAGTCATCCCACGTTGCTTTGAGCGCCTTCTTCTTTGGTGTTCTCTTCTTTACTTGGGGACAATCACTTTTGCAGTGTCCCGGCTTCTTGCATTCGTAGCAAATAACTTGGTCCTTTTTAGGTTCAAATTTATTTTTAGTGTCATTTTTAAACTTGTTTCTTTTAATGATTTTTTTAAATTTTCTTGTTAGAAGTGCCAAGTCATCGTCACAGTCCTCATCACTTGAGTTTTCTCTCAAGTGGTCTTCTAGAGTTCTAAGTGTCATATCCTTCCTATTCTTTGGAAGGATGTCTTCTTGCTCTTCATGAGCTTTGCACGTCATTTCGTAGGTCATTAATGACCCAATTAGTTCTTCAAGAGGGAAGTTGTTTAAATCTTTAGCCTCTTGAATAGCAGTGACTTTAGGGTCCCAACTCTTAGGAAGGGATCTTAGAATCTTATTTATGACCTCAGAATCCGAAAAACTTTTACCGAGTCCTTTTAGACCATTGACGACATCCGTGAAACGGGTGTACATGTCGCCTATGGTCTCGCTCGGTTTTATTTGAAAAAGTTCAAAAGAATGTATCAAAACATTGATTTTTGACTCTTTCACTCTACTTGTGCCTTCGTGAGTCACTTCGAGTGTATGCCAAATATCAAACGCGGTTTCACAAATCGAAACACGATTGAACTCATTTTTATCAAGCGCATAAAATAAGGCATTCATAGCCTTTGCATTATGAGTGAAGGTCTTCTTCTCCAATTCATTCCAATTGATCATTAGAAGAGAAGACTTCGAAAATCCATTTTCAACAAGATTCCAAAGTTCAAAATCCATGAAAATAAGGAAGATCCTCATTCGGGTCTTCCAATAGATGTAGTCCGTCCCATTGAACATGGGCGAATGTGTAATAGAGTGGCCCTCTTGGTTTCCGGCGTAAGCCATCTCTCTTGGGTTTTAATCTAATTAAGAGTTAACCCCGCTCTGATACC
The DNA here is from genome assembly GCA_001649415.1 of Musa itinerans. Lineage (NCBI taxonomy): Eukaryota > Viridiplantae > Streptophyta > Magnoliopsida > Zingiberales > Musaceae > Musa > Musa itinerans. The sequence goes on along the minus strand of LVTN01000815.1, from coordinate 74,064 downwards.
AATTGTTAGGATCGAGAGCACTAAGAGGGGGGGGGGGTAAATTAGTACAGCGAAAAACTTTCGTCGGTTCAAAACTGCGTTCGTATGATAAAACTGTTTCCGACGTAAAACTGTTTTCGGAAACTTATCTTGAAAGTAAGTTCGTAAAGGAGTGCAGTAAAAGTAACAAGGAAGTAAAGCACATATGGAGGTTTGCAGTAAGGTAAATAGTAGAATGTAAATGCAAACCAAAATTTAGAGTGGTTCGGTCAATCTTGACCTACATCCACTTTTGGCTTCCTCCTCCGACGAGGTCACCGACGTCCACTAGAGGCCTTCCTTCAATAGGCCAAGGCCAAATACCCTTTTATAGCTCTACTCCTTTTGACGGGCTTAGGAGACAACCCTTACAGATTTTTCACTCTTCTCTTGAATGATCAAGACTTAGAAGAAAAGAGGGAGAAGAACTTTTGGCCTTTACAACACTTTTGAGCTCTAAAAATCATAGAGTAAGATTAAGTTTTCAGTGCCCTTTCATGTAGGAAAGGGTGGGGTATATATAGGCCCCAAACTGGTTTGAATTTGAAGCTCAAAAATGTCATCTCCCGGATTTCCGGGGTCCTGGCGGTACCACCTCCTGACTGGGCGGTACCACCTCTTAACAGAGCTCGGAGACCGAGCTCAGGTGGTACCACCGCCTGACAAGGGCGGTTCCACTACCTGGCAGAGCTCGGAGACCAAACTCAAGCGGTACCACCGCTTGACAGGGGCGGTTCCACTGCTTGGCAGACCTGGGAGATTAAGCTCCTGGGTGGTGCCACTGCTTGACAGACCTGGCAAACTCCTGGACTTGCAACGATCCACTTGGTGAGTTCCGATGAGCTTCTTTGGCAAGCTCCGGACTTCTCGGATTTGTTCTTGCAGAACCTCCGACGACCGTCCGGACTTCCGTCGAACTCTCGAACCCCCAACGTGATCATGGTCTTGACTCCGGCACAACTCCTGCTGCATGTCTTACTTTCTTCGTAGTTAATCTTGCACACTTATCTCAACATATGGATTAGATAACAATGACAATTGACTTCATCATCAAAATTCGAGATTTAACATTAATTAGTACCAATTACCAAATGGTTACTAGGTCTAGAAACAAGCTTCCATACCTCATTTCTCTCAAATTGATTTAATTCCTCATGCATTACAATAACCCATGAATCATCTTTCAGGGCCTCGTCAATGCATTTAGGTTCAATTTGAGATAAAAAAGCTGCATTCGTACAAAAAGTTTTAAGAGAATAATAAGTTTGAACACCTTTTGAAATGTCTCCAATTATTAGCTCCTTAGGATGAACATCTACGTACTTCTAATTCTTAGGTAAGAATTCTTTGAAAGAAGATGCATCTAAGTTGCTAGTGGGAGGAGAGGGTTCTTTCAAATTTAAACCATCAAAATCAAAATCATTATTAAAATTATTTTTCTTGGATTCGAAAGCCCCATTGAAAACAACATGAATAGATTCTTCTATAACTAAAGTTCTTTTATTAAACACACAAAATGCTTTAGAAGTAGAAGAATAACCAAGATAAATGCCTTCATCGGATTTTGCATCAAATTTTCCTAAGGCATCATTTTTGTTTAAAATAAAATATTTACAATCGAAAACTTTAAAATATGCAACATTGGGTTTTTTATTATTCTATAACTCATAAAGAGTTTTGGAAAGTAATGGTCTTACTAAAACCCTATTCATGAAATAGCATGTCGTGTTAACGGCTTCGGCCCAAAAATATTTAGGTAGGCTATGTTCATTTAACATGGTTCTTGCTATTTCTTGTTGACTCTTATTTTTTCTTTCAACTTCTCCATTTTGTTGTGGGTTTCTTGGAGTAGAGAAATTATGGTTATACCCATTTGATTCATAAAAGTTTTGGAAATCACGGTTTTGAAACTCACCACCGTGATCACTACGTATAGGTGAAATCATAAAGCCTTTTTCATTTTGAACAAGTTTATAAAATTTTAAAAAATACTTAAAACAGTCACTTATGTGTGCCAAGAGGTATGTCCAAGTATATATACTATAATCATCAATAATTACAAAAGCATATTTGCTACCTCCTAAGCTTGTTGTATCAATTGGTCCAAATAAATCCATATGGATCAATTGCAATGGTAAACTACCTTTTATTTGTTTTCCTAGTTGACATGCATTACATACTTTGTCTTTGACAAACTAGATGCTCGGGATTCCTCTTACAAGTTCTCTAAATAAAATTTAAGAGATTAGTTTCATACTAGCATGACCTAACCTCCTTTGCCAAAGCCAAGCATCATCGTTTAAAACCGAAAAGCAAGTTTCATTACAAAATTCATCAAGATCAATGATATAGACATTGTTGGTCCTTAAGGCAATCAAAGATCTATTCATGTGTGGTATTTCTTTAATGCAAGCATTAGATTCAAACTTGATGTTGTAACCTTTATCACATAATTGACTAATACTTAGCAAGTTATGCTTTAAACTATCTACTAATAAAATATTTTCAATCAAAAGATTTGATTTGGTACTTATATTTCCTTTTTCAATAATTTTTCTTTTATTGTTAGCTCCGAATGTGAAAAATCCTTCATCTTGGCTAGTGAGCTTAGAGAAGTGTGTTGGATCTCCGGTCATGTGTCTTGAGCATCTACTATTAAGATACCATCTCTTGCTCCTAGCTTGTGATTGTAGACATATCTATAAGAAAGGGGGTCTTCTTTTAGGTACTCATTTTACCTTGGGTTTCTCATAAATAGATCTACCTAACTTATCATTTTGCATTGAGTCATTTAAGGTTTTTTTATGGACCCAAATTAATTTATGTGGACTATACATCTTAAATGAACATTTATGAGCATAATGTCCAAATTTGTAACAAAAGTTGCATTTGTTTCGGGGTGAAACATGTAAAGTTAGACCCTTAATAAAGATGGTTGGCTTTTGGTGAGTGTTTCTCACAAAGCCGATTCCATCTCTTTCATGAACATGATCCCTTTTTGCAAGGATCATGTTTAAGGATTTGCTTCCTATTTCAAAATTTTCTAAGGTTTCATGTAATAGCTAATTTTCCTTTTTAAGCATCTCTAATTCTTCACATTTTGTACAAGGAGGCAATATTTCATTATCATACTTAATATTTAATCTATTGAAGTCACTAACAAGAGAGGCATGCTCCTGTTTTAATAATTTATACTTTTGCTAACTAGTTTACATTCATCAAATAAATCATGAAAAGTATTTAACAATTCATCAAAGGATAAATGGGCTTTGATTTAATTACTTACTTTATTGCCAAGTGCCATTAAGGCATAGTTAGCAACTTCTTTATTCGTCGGCTCCTCATCTTCGGATGTGCTTGAATCATCCCAAGTAGCTTTTAGCGCTTTCTTCTTCTTCGGTTGCTTCTTCTTCACTTAGGGACATTCACTTTTGAAGTGCCCCGACTTCTTACATTCGTAGTAAATTATTTGATCCTTTTTAAGTTCATTTTTGTTTTTAATATCATGTTTAGTTTTGTTTCTTTTTATGAATTTTTTAAATTTTCTTGTTAGAAGTGCCAAGTCATCATCATCATCATTATCACTTAAGTTTTTTTTCAAGTAGCCTTCTTGTATTCTAAGTGCCAATTCCTTTCTATTCTTTGGAAGATTGTTCTCAAATTCTTCATGTGCATTGTATGTCATTTCGTAGGTGATCATCAAAGACCCGATAAGCTCTTCGAGCGAAAAGGTGTTTAAGTCCTTAGCTTCTTGAATTGTAGTTACTTTAGGATCCCAACTCTTTGGAAGGGATCTTAGTATCATGTTAATAAGTTCAAAATTAGGAAAACTTTTACCAAGTGCTTTTAGACCATTGATGATATCCGTAAACCATGTGTATATGTCTCCAATGGTCTCGCTTGGTTTCATGCAAAACAGTTCATAACTACGAACTAAAAGATTAATTTTTGACTCCTTAACCCTACTTGTGTCTTCGTGTGTGATTTCAAGTGTATGCCAAATGTCATAAGCCATTTCACAAATAAAAACTTGATTGAATTCATTTTTATCCAAGACAAAAATAAAGCATTCGTAGCTTTGGCGTCCAAAGAGAAAGTCTTCTTCTCCAAATTATTCCAATCGTTCATTGGAAGAGAAGACTTTTGAAATTTGTTTTCAACGATATTCCATAACTCAAAATCCATAGAAATCAAAAAAATCCTCATTCTAGTTTTCCAATATATATAATCTGTTCTATTGAACATGGGAGGACGTGTGATAGAATGACCCTTTTGATTGTCGACAAAAGCTCTCTCTTGGGTTTTAAACCAAATTGAGAGTAACCTAGCTTTGATACCAGTTATTAGGATCAATACGGCACTAGGGGGGTGAATTAGTATAGCGATAAAAATTACGGTTGCAATTCCAAATCTTTTCGAGTTGATAAAAATGTAATAAATAAATCGTATCGAGAAGATGTCAACTTGAAGTAAATGAACAATGCAGAGTGCAACTAAGTAGTGAAAGTAAGCAGTAAGGAAAGAACACACCGGATTTATAGTAGTTCGATCATTGTGACCTACGTCCACTTCCAATTCCTCCTGCATCGAGATCACCGGTGTCCACTAATGGTCTTCCTTCAATAGGCGAAGACCAACCACATTCTTACAACACTTTCTCCTTTTTCGAGTTTAGGAGGCAACCCTTACAAACCTCATGCCTCATTTGGATGATCATAAGACTTAGAAAGGGAGGAAGAGGACACTTAGCACTTTTACAACACTTTCACACCCTAACACTTCAAGATTTTGTTTAAACTTTGTTGTTGTCTCATCCAAAAAGAGTGGGGTATTTATAGGCCTAAATGACTTCAAAATTGGAGACAAAAAGTGTCACATCTTAGGTTTCCAAGGTATTAGTGGTACCACTGCCAATATTGGGTGGTACCATCGTCGGACACTCTGACATTATATGGTACCGCCACCTAGTCTGGTGGTACTATCGCTTGACAAAGCCTCGGAGACTAGGCTCTAGCGGTACCACCGTTTGGCAACATTAACTATCGGCGATACCACCACCCAGTCTGGGCGGTACCACCACCTAGACCACCTGGGAGGCTGAGCCTCAGGTGGTTCCACCGCCTAGCATGGCTCCAAGTGGCCGAGTGGGCCATCCATCCGGCCCAACTCAGCCCTATTTTGGGCCTAATTAGCCCCTAAGTTAGTGGGATTACCTCCCAATCCTAACTCAATCTAAGCTTTAACTATGACAATTAAGGTATTAACTAAGCAATCTTTGTCCAATATTTCAATTGTTCTTCCGGCGAGAAGTCTCGATGAACTTCTAGTGAACTCTCAGCAAGCTTTTGGCAAACTCCCGATGAATTCTTGGCGAACTCCCGATGAACCCTCAGCGAACTCCCGACGAACTCTCGGTGAACTCCCAACGAACTCTCGGCAAACTCCCGATGAATTCTTAGTGAACTTCTGGCACATCATCCAAATTTTTTACATATCATCCGATCTTTAACTCTAGCCCAACATTTGCTTTATGCCTTATTTATTATTGTAGTTAATCCCGCAACACTCTTCTCAACATATGGATTAGATCAATAATTTATCAATTGATTTCATCAACAAAATCTAAGATTCAACACTTACCTAATTATCCAATTGGATTTTATCCACAGGATCCAAACTAGGGCTCCGCAGATATCTCATATTCATACCTCTACTCGTCGCAACATCTACCATGTGTGTGACCCTCTAGGCCTGATACCAAGCTAGCTATGAGTCAATCATGTTAAAACTCCTTCTAACTCAAAACTCCTTCTGATATAGTAAATTATTACCTCCATAATAATTTACTTGATTCATCGATTATGGATGTACTAGGCTACTATGCCATAGTCCCCAAACGGTATTAGGGGATCTAATCCATCAGACGTGTCTATCTATAGTTACCATGTGTCTATAGTCCCTCTCCATCTAATATCCTAGAGATCGTATATTGGGCATGGTAACGTCAAGCCCATACGAAATCTTGTCTGAGTCTCACTCTATTCAGATTCTCCTAGGGAACTCCTCTATCAATCCGAATGATTCTAACCAAGGATTTTGTTTGAGCGACCACATATGGGATATTTCTTTCGCAATCTCAAGAGTGGATGATCCTCTATTAACACTCAATTATCTTCATAAGATTGGTTGTCATTCTCGAGAACCAACTATATTAGATCTAGAACTTCCAAACCTGTAAGTCCAACATCAAAGAATGGCGTACTCATACAAGGCATTTTTGGTGTCTCAAGTCTATAGACCAGACACACAACTAGGACTATAGAATCACTATCTAACGTCAAGTATCATTAACCATCTAGGATTCCATAAACGGATCAATCAATAAACTTATTCTCCAATGAGTACCTACACTATACCTGTACTGTCCCCACACGAGCAACTTTGAGACCAGCCACCTCCATCATATAGACAAGTATATAGCGTATAGGTCTATTCGATTATCTCGATATCCTTCTCGAGTAACCTATGACTAGAATGATTTAGGATCTGTGTTTAAAGGTAAATCGATCTCATTATCGTGATCTCATCATGATCCGATTATCATTGCATAGATCTAAGGATATCACAAAATACATCCAGATAATATATGATAAAATGCTAATAATAATAAACAAAGAGATCATCGCACCATGTTACAAGTGCCATCACTCACGTGATTGGCTTGTAGGGCACCTATTAGATGAGCACTGGAAGAGGAATTACAAAGAGTATCTTGCAGAGAGGGTGAAACAAAAGCTTAGAGAATCTTTAGATACCTTCATGATCAGTCTCCATTTATCAGAGTCTTACGATAACATATAGGTATTGGATACTGAGAGTGCTTATCACATCTGCAATTTGTTGCAGGTTCTGGCAAGACCAAGGAATTGACGAGAGGTGAGATATACCTCAAGATGGCCAATGGGGCAAAAGTTATTGTAGTGGCTATTGGCGAGGTCACCCTACATCTTCCTAGTGGAGCTATTATTGCATTGGATGCATACTATTTTATTCTTTTTATTATCAAAAATATTAATTTCATTTCATGTTTAATAGTTAGTGGATATAAATTAGTTTTTGTGAATAATGGTTATTCAATATTACTAGATGATAAGATCATCACGAAAGGAACATTACATAATGGTTTGTTTATGCTAGATATTGCCCCACATATCATGAATGTAAGTAGTCTAAGAGGAAACAAGATAAGGTGAATAATGCATACATATGGTATTGTAGGCTAGGTCAAATCCATGAAGGAAGGATTCCAAAGTTGCTAAAGGATGAATATCTAGATCCATTCGACTACGATTCATATGTAACTTGCAAGCCTTGCCTTAGTGGAAAACTGACCAACTTTCCATTTAGTGGAACTAGAGAGAGAGCTACTGAGTTGCTGAAACTTATAAATAGTGATGTATGCGGTCTCATGTCAACCTATGCAATAGGTGGTTACTCCTGCTTCATTACTTTTACTAATGATTTTTCAAGGTATAGACATTTGTACTTGATGAAGTACAAGTTCGAGGCATTCGAGAAATTTAGAGAGTATAAGAATGAAGTGGAGAACCCGACTAGAAAGAGTATCAAGACTCTTCAATCAAATCGAGGAGTTGAGCACTTATGTATAGAGTTCACCTAGTTCCTCAAGGACCATAAGTTTCAGTCCCAATGGACACCTTCTTATTGCTAGTCATAGGTGCCCTATAAGCTAATCACGTGAGTGATGGCACATGTGACATGATTTTCATTCTTTTTTCTTATTATATTTTAGCATTTTTATCACTTTATATTACTTATTGTATATATGCAAATATATTGTGATGTTCATGGATTTGTGCAATAGGAATCGGATCGTGATAAAATCATGATAAAGAGACTGATTCACCTTTAAATACAAACCCTAAATAATCCTAGTCATAGGTTACTCGAAAGGGACATTGAGATAACCAAATAGACTAGTGTGCTGTATACCCGTCCATATAATAGAGGTAGTTGGTCTCATAACTGCTCATGTGGGGACATTAAAGATACAATGCAGGTGCTGATTGGAGAATGAGTTCACTGATTGATCCGCTCATGGAATATTATTGTTGATGATGCCTTATTGTTAGACAGCGATTTCGTAGTCCTAGTAGTGTATATGATCCTTAAACTTGAGACACCAAGGATGTCTAGTATGAGTACTCCACTCTTTGATACCGGACTTATAGGTAAGGAAGTTCTAAATCTAGTATAGCCGGTTATTAGAAGTGGTAGCCAACCTTACGAGGGCTATTGAGTGTCAATAAAGGATCATCTACTCTCGGTATCATAAGAGGAATATCCCATGTGTTCTTACTTAGACAAATCCTTAGCCAAGGTCATTCGAATTAAGAGAGAAAGATTTCTCCGAGAGAAGCCGATTAGAGCAAGACTTAAGGAGAAAACATATGGGCTGGACAACACCATGCTCGATATATGGGCTTTGGGATATTAGATAGTTGAGGGACTATAGGTACAGAGTAACTAAGGATAGATAGGTCCAAAGAATTGGATTCCCCTATACCGTTTGGGGACTACGGCATAGTGGCTGTTAGTCAATGGTACCCTACAAGCCAATTACATGAGTGATGGCACGTGTGATATAACATGCATTCTTTTTTTTGTTATTATATTTTGATATTTTATCACTTTATATTACTTATTGCATATATGCATATATATATTATGATGTCCATGGATCTATGTAGTGGGAATCGGATCATGATGAGATCACGATAATGAGACCGATTCACCTTTAAACACAGATACAAAATAATTCTAGTCATAGGTTATTCAAAAGGGATATTAAGATAACCAGATAGATTGGTGTACTATATACCTGTCTATATAATGGAGGTAGTTGGTCTTATCGTTGCTTGTATGGGGACACTAAGAATACAATGCAAATACTCATTGGAGAAAGAGTTCATTGATTGATCCGCTCACAGAATATTGGATGGTTGATGATGCCTTATTGTTAGATAGTGATTCCGTAGGCCTAGTAGTGTATCTGGTCCTTAGACTTGAGATACCAAAGATGTCCTATATGAGTACTCTACTCTTTGATATCAGACTTATAGGTTTGGAAGTTCCAGATCTAGTACAACCGGTTATTGAGAGTGGCAGCCAACCTTACGAGAGCTATTAAGTGTCGATAGAAGATTATCCACTCTCGATATCATAAGAGGAATACCCCGTGTGTTCTTGCTCAGACAAATCCTTAGCCAAGGTCATTCGGATTGAGAGAGAAATAGTTCTCCGGGAGAATCCGATTAAAACGAGACTCGAGAGAAACCATATGGGTCTGATAGCACCATGCCCGATATATGGTCTTTAAGATATTAGATAGTTGAGGGACTATAGGTATATGGTAACTAAGGATAGATAGGTCCAAAAGATTGGATTCCCTTGTATCGTTTGGGGACTGCGGCGTAGTGGCCTAATGCATCCGTATTCTATGAGTCGAGTGAATTATTATAGAGATAATAATTCACTAAGCCAGAAGGAGTTCTGATAGGAATGACGCATGGGTAGCTCGATATTGGGTCTAGAGGGTCACACACATATGGTAGGTATTACAATAAGTAGCGATTCGGATATGAGATATCCACTGGGGCCCCTATCTTATTGGATATCCAATAAGTCATTGAATTATTGGATCCCATGCATGAGATCCAATGAGAGCTAATAAGAGATTATTAGGTAGAGACCCACTAATCTAAGAGGCTTGGGTAATTGGATGGAGATCCAGTACCCAATAGGGCAAGATCCATTAGGGTTAACTAAGGGCCTCTATAAATAGGAGGGAACTAAAGGCTCATAGATTGGGGCTTCTAAGTTGCCACCTTCTATTCTCCTCTCCCCTTCTCCTCCTCAGATAGCAGGCCTCGAGATTTGAGTGTTGTCGCAGCCCTACTATGTGGATCACCGCTAGAAAGGAGGACGCTTGACCTCCTTCATCCACTCCTATAGATCTGTAGGGATTCAGGGATATACGATCTCCCTATGTAACACAACTATCTCACACGTGGTTGTCAGTTTTGTAGATTTTACGTACTAATCTTCACACGATGATAAACACCTTTTGAAAAATTTAGGATTTTTATTTTTTGTTCATCCGTTGTGCATGTGATGTCGCCCTTAGATTTCCCAATAATGGCCTAGTATGTTTGTAGTCGATGAGTTGAGTGAATTATTATGGAGATAATAATTCACTAAGCCAGAAGGAGTTTTGATAGGTATGACTTACGGCCAGCTCGATATTTGGCCTAGAAGGTCATACACATATGGTAAGTGTTGCGACGAGTAGAGGTTCATATATGAGATATCCACTAGATCCCCTATCTTATTGGATATCCGATAAGCCCCTGAATTATTGGAACCCATAGATGAGATCCAATAAGAGCTAATAAAAGATTATTGGATAGAGACCCACTAATCTAAGAGGCTTGAGTAATTGGATGAAAATCGAATACCCAATAGGGTAGGATCCATTAGGGTTAACTAGGGGCCTCTATAAATAGGAGAGAACTAAAGGCCCATAGGCTGGAACTTCTAAGTTGCCACCTCTTATTCTCCTCTCCCCTTCTCCTCCTCATATAGTAGGCCAGGAGATTTGAGGAGCGTCTTTACAGCCCTGCTGTGTAGATCACCGCTAGAGAAGAGGATGCTTGACCTCCTTCATCTACTCCTACAGATCTGTAGGGATTCAGGGATATACGATCTCTCTAGGTAACACAACTATCTTACATATTGTTTTCTATTTCGTGGGTTTTACGCACCAATCTATGCATGAGGATGAACACGTATTGGGAAATTTGGGGTTTTTGTTTTATGTTCTTCCGCTGCGCATGTAATGTCACCCTTAGATTTCCCTACACTTATACACTATTAGGATCCCTCTATTTTCAGAGTTAGCTTTTGAATAATGTTTTGTTGAGTTTATTTAGTTTGGAAAGAGTCAGATATGGGTTTATTTAATATTTATTTCTTATTAAAAGTCCAAGTCCTGATGGACTCTAGGTAAACCTCTATAAATAGGGATGTATATGTTTCTTTTAAGTAAGCAATGAAATATTATTCAGTCTTTTGACAAACCTTAGGAGGCTGATCCCCTTGAAGTGATCAAGTAGGTCGATCCCCTCGAAGTGATCATCCCCTTTTCTCTCCTTTCTTCTACGATAAAAACCTAGGGGTCTTATCATTTGGTATTAGAGCAACGATCCTTGGTGTTCTTGTTGTAATTTCTTACAACACTTTGCTGTATTATCATCATCGAAAAAAAAAAAGGAGAGAAGGGAAAAAGGGTGAAGCCGACAGCCACATCTTTTCCCAACCGAAGCCCATCTGGTCGAAAGGGCCCCTGCTTCACTCACTTTCGGCCAACAACCACCATCGCCACTGCTTCCCAACCAGCGACCACCCGCTCCCCCTTATTGCATCGCAGCCGCACACCCCATCCGATCGAGCGAGAAAAGGTCGCCACTATTGTTCCCGGCCAGCAAACCACCCCCTCGCTGTGCCTAGCCTTAGTGACCCTTTGCTACTCCTCATGGTGACCAAAATAGCTTCCTCTTCTCCACCGGCATTCATAACCTCATCACCTACCAACCTTGTCAACACTGCCTCCACGATCAAAATAGCTTCCTCTTCTCCCAACCCAAGCCCATCTGGTCGAAAGGGCCACTACTTCCCCTACTTCCGACCAATGACCACCGCTGCCATTGCTCCCTAGCCAGCAACCACTAACATTCCCCCCTTGCTCTGCATCCGGTACCATAGCTGCCGGTTGTACCACCGTAGCCTTAACCCCGGCTGCGTGGCGACTACTCCCTTAGGTCACAGCAATTGTAGCCACACCGATGTTGCCGCCTTCCAACCCCCGACGCTCTCACCCCACGCAGCGATAGAAACAAGGCAGCATCTTTTCATCCTCACGATGACTGTAGCAAGCTTTTACATTGCCCTTGGCATCAACAATGCTGATGCCCTTGACCAAACATAAAAAACAAGAACTAGGGATTACATATTTGTAGTCTTATGCAATAGCTACCGATAACTCAATGAAAGAACAAATTGAAGCATTGGAATCCAGAATTGAGAACTGGCTACAAGAAACCCTTAATAATTTCAAAAAGAGCCTATTGGAGAACTTTAGCAAGTTTCAACAAGATAGAAGTTCAAACTCTGCATTGAATAGATCTGGAGATATAGGAAAAGGGCCCCAAGAATATGACATAACCTACCCACGCATTAAGGTGAAATTTTCAAGATGAGAAGATGGGGATCCAACTAGTTGGATCTCTAAGGTAGAATTTTTTTTTTGCTTTCACAAAACCTTAGAAGAATCCAAGGTAGAAATAACCTCAATTCAGCTAGATGGAGATGCAATCTAGTGGTATAATTAGTATGAAACTTACCATGGAGTCCCCTCGTGGGAGCAGTTCAATAGAGGGCTTCTTGTTCGCTTTGGACTATCTAAATATGAGAATATTGATGGAAAGCTTGCCAAAATTCATCAAACTTCTACAGTGTTGGAATATCATAGTAGGTTTGAACGATTGTCCAAACAAACCAGAGATGGTCTAAATGACAACTGGTCGGTACGTTTATTAAAGGACTTAATCTAGATATCTGGTGTGAAGTTAAGGCTCGTCAACCCCGCACTATGATAGCTGCGATCTCATTTACATGTCTACATGAGAAAAATATTAGCATAGAAAATCGCCGAAATAGAAGTGTCAATAAATAGGGGATCAGCAAGCCGCCCATCCCTATTGAATCTCAGATTTTGATGATGAAACCAATTGATGAGTTTACTATCTAATCTACATTTTAAGTGATGCAGGACTAACTATGATCAGAAAAGGTAATTCGATTAAAGAAGAAAGAATTGAACGTTGGACTAGAGTGGAACATGTCAAAAGATTGGACGTCGAGCTGGAGGATCGGTCGACGTGTCGGCAAATGGCTTCATGTCATGAGTTCAGGCATCGGGCCTAAACGAGTGAATATTAAGCCAAGGAGATCGAAGATGTGGAGGTCAATATGTCGATTAGGCAACAAGCCGCAAATGAGGATGATGCGCTGAAGGATTGGATGAAGTACCGATGAACCAATGATATACCAGACAACATGAGATTAATGCTTTGTAATAATTATCTAGATCGAAGTAGTTTTAATTTGTAATTGGATTGAAATTAAGCTAACTCAATTAGGGGGCCATTGGGCCTAAGTTAGAGCTAAGTTGGGCCGAATGGATAGCCCACTCGACCACTTGGAGCCATGCTAGGCGGTGGAACTACTTGAGGCTTAGCCTCCTAGGAGGTTTAGATGATGTGTTAGGACTCTAGCTAGGAGAGTCCTAATTGTGAGAGGCATTCATGTAAAACCTACCTAAGCCGACCCCTATTAAAGAGGTGAAGAGCCCGACTAGGGTTAGGAGGTTGTTTCTTAGAGAAGAATTAAGAGTTGGTTAGAAGTAGGAGTCTTGAGTAGGAGTCCTATTAGGAGTTAGGGTTTAAAAGCCCTATAAATAGCCATGTATTCCTCCTCTTTTCATAGGCAACAAATTGGAGGGAGGAACCCCTATAGAGTTCCAAGGAGGTCGATCCCCTAAAGAGATCAACCCCATGTTTAGAATCTGCAAGGGTTCTATCACCTGGTATCAGAGCAGTGTTCTTGGCATCTCACTGCCCTTCCACAG
>LVTN01000815.1:30659-51258 GCA_001649415.1 Musa itinerans | reverse complement strand
CTCAAATGCTGCAGAAAAGATTCATCTATTGCCTATCAAAAGATGAGGAATACATGGCTATTTATAGGGCTTCTAAACCCTAACTCCTAATAGGACTCCTACTCAAGACTCTTACTTCTAACCAATTCCTAATAGGACTCCTACTCAAGACTCTTACTTCTAACCAATTCCTAATAGGACTCCTACTCAAGACTCTTACTTCTAACCAATTCCTAATAGGACTCCTACTCAAGACTCTTACTTTTAACCAACTCCTAATAGGACTCCTACTCAAGACTCTTACTTCTAACCAACTCCTAATAGGACTCCTACTTAAGACTCCTATTCCTTTACAACTCCTATTTCTTCTCTAAGAAACATCCTCCTAACCCTAGCCAACTTCTTCACCTCTTTAATAGGGGTCAGTTTAGGTAGGTTTTACATGAATGTCCTTCTCAATTAGGACTCTCCTAGTTAGAGTCCTAACAACAAGGCTGATTTGAAGAGGGTGGGTTTGTTAGGACTCTATTTAGGAGAGTCCTAATTGTGAGAGGCATTCATGTAAAACCTACCTAAGCCGACCCCTATTAAAGAGGTGAAGAGGCCGGTTAGGGTTAGGAGGTTGTTTCTTAGAGAAGAATTAGGAGTTGGTTAGAAGTATAAGTCTTGAGTAGGAGTCCTATTAGGAGTTAGGGTTTAGAAGCCCTATAAATAGCCATGTATTCCTCCTCTTTTCATAGGCAATAGATGAATCTTTTCTACAACCTTTGAGCAGCAACTTGGAGGGAGGAACCCCTATAGAGTTCCAAGGAGGCTGATCCCCTAAAGAGATCAACCTCAAGTTTAGAATCTGCAAGGGTTATATCATGATGGTACTACCAAGATTGGGCGATGGTACCGTCGGTAGTTAATACTGCTAGGCGATGGTACCATCGGCAGTTAATACTACCAGGTGGTGGTACTGCCAGAGCCTAATCTCCGAGGCTCTGTTAAGTGGTAGTATTGCCAGATTGAGTGGTGGTACCACCTAGTGTTAGTGCTGCAATCGGTAGTACTGCCTAGTACAAGCAATGGTACCGCTAGGACCCGGAAAACCCGAGTAAGACCTTTTTTAGCTCCATTTTTTAAGTCATTTGGGGTCTATAAATACCCCAGCTATTCTTACATGGAGATGCAAGAATTAAGAAAGGGGAAAGAATTCTAAGTTGTAAAGGTGTTGAAAAGATTGAGTTCCCTCCTCCTTCAGTTTCGAGGTTGTTCTAAGGGAGGTTTATAAGAGTTACCTTAAGGGGTATAAAGGTTATCTCTTGAATCTATGAAAAGGGGGAAGAGTTATTAGGGTATTTTATCTTTGCCTATTGTAAGAAGATAGGTAGTGGAAGTTGGTGGCCTCGAGTGAAGAGGAATCGGAAGTGGATATAGGTCAAGACGACTGAACCACTATAAAACTCGGTTTGCATTTCTTTCATGCTTTTCATTTATCTTACAAACTGATTTACTTGCTTATTACTTTTACTATGCTTACGAACACACTTTCAAGTCAAGCACATTTACGATACGAGCTTTTATCGAACAAGATTTTTGAATCAACGTAACTTTTACAAAAGCATTAATTCACCCGCCCCCCTCTCTTAGTGTCGACTTGGTCCTAACAGTTGGTATTAGAGCTATGTTTCTCTCTATTTGGATTAACACCCAAGAGAGAGAGCTTTTTTCGGCTTTCAAGACTCTATCATTCGTCCTCCTATGTTCAATGGGACGGACTACACTTATTGGAAAACTCGAAAAAGAGTTTTTTTGCTTTCTTTGAACTTTGATTTATGAAATATCATTGAAAATGATTTTCAAAAGTCTTCTAATCCAATGAACGAATGGAATGATTTAGAGAAAAAAACTTTTTCTTTAAATGCGAAAGCTATTAATACTCTTGAAATTACACATGAAGGCCCAAGTAGAGTTAAAGAATCTAAAGTTAATCTTTTAATACATGATTTTGAATTATTTCGTATGAAACCAAGCGAAACCATTGGAGATATGTAGACTCATTTTATAGATATTGTCAATTTTTTAAAAGCACTTGATAAAATATTTTCAAAATTTGAACTTATTAGTAAAATACTAAGATCCCTTCCAAAAAGTTGGGATCCAAAAGTGATGGCAATACAAGAGGCAAAAGACTTAAACAAGTTTTCACTTAAAGAACTTATCGAGTTATTAATGACCTATGAAATGACGTGCAAGGCACATGATGAATATGATGAACATGAGAACAACCTTCTAATGAACATGAAGGATTTGGCACTTAGAACAAAAGAAGCCTACATGAGAGAAAACTTATGATGATGATGATCTTGAGCTCCTAACAATAAAATTTAAAAAGTTCATAAAACAAGAATTAATGAATAAGAATGAACTTAAAAAGGATAAAACAACTTACTATGAATGCAATAGACCAGGGCACTTAAAAAGTGAATGTCCGCAAGTGAAGAAGAAGCAACAAAAGAAGAAGAAAGTACTTAAGGTGACATGGGATGAATCAAGTGCATACGAAGATGGGTTGCAAACTATGCCTTAGTGGCCTTCGACAATGAGGTAAGTGACTCAACCAAAACTCCTTTACCTTACTATGAAATTACTTAATGCATTTCATGAGTTATTTTTAAATTAGTTATTAAGAAATAAAAAAAATAAAAAAAATCATGCTTCTTTTTCTAGTGATTTTGAAAAAATTTAAGAATGACAATTGCATATTAACTCCTAGCACTAAGCATGGAGAGTTAGATTCACTTAAAAAGAAAAATACATTACTACAACAAACAAAATGATTTTGATTGAAAATGCCTTATGTTCAATGAAATCATGCTTGATGTTTTAATAATGTAATTATGTAATGAAAATGTTAAAAGGTTTGGTATCATGCTTGATGATTTTATATTATGCATGAGGATTGGAAGTACTGATGATTTGAAATTATATGTTTTGGAATTATGTGTTACACTTTTGTTCTTGATAATTTTTGTGATAAATCTTGCTCTTTCGGTTTTAAACGATGTTGTATATTTTGATTTGGTATAAAAGACAAAGGCATGCTTGTATGAAATAAATCACATAAATTGAAACAACTAAAAAAAGGAGAGCATTTTTCTTAAAAATTTCTCAATCTCTATCTTATCGAGTCTTTCAATAAGAGATTGATGAATTTATTTTATTTTATGAATCTCTTGAATTATGAAAGTGATTTTGATTACTTGGATTTAAATGAGTTTTATCCGAATCATGAACTTGACAACTTGAGATTTCTTATACATGAATTAAGATTTTTGTCTTCTATGTTTCATTTTGCCATTTACTAAAGAGAAGAATTATCCATATGAAGCATGGTTTACCTTGATTTCTCGGTTTTCAATGACTTGCGTTTTTTATTTGAATCAAGATCATTTACTATGATTTATCTTTTCACTATTTAATTTATCCAAAAGAATCATAATTTGTCTCTTGATATTCATAACTTGAAATTTGTGTTCATGAATTATATATCTCATCACCAAGTTAATTTTTCTTGATATATTTCATGTGATGATTTGATAATTAATGTAATGAGAAATGAATTGCACCATTGTAATATTCCCCTCTTCTTCTTTTTTTTTTACAATGACAAAGGGGGAGAAAGATTTGCTAGCTTGCATAATTTAAGAAGAAGTAAAAACTTGTAAACTTGCAAAAATTCCTAGCTCATAAAGAAAGATAAAACTTGCTAACTTGCTCATCTCAAAAGAGAAGCAAAACTTGCACATCTCAAGAGAAGCAATACTCATAATGCATGTTCTAACTTGCACATCTCAAAAACTTGCTAGCTTGAATGTTCTAAAATGATATAAAACTTGCTATTTACTATCTTGCATTTTTTTTCAAAAACTTACTAGCTTGAACATCGCATAGAAATGCAAACAAGCTAAACTTGCACATATCTAAAACCTACAAGCTAGCATAATGCAAAACTTGCTATCTTGCTATCTTGCATAATTAAAAATTTGCTAGTTGCACTTTTCTCCTTTTTGTTGATGACAAAGGGGGAAAAGGGATAATGATGATTTGAATCATGCATGATATGATGCATTTTAATGTTTTGAAATTATGATGCATTGCATATGATGTGAATCATGATTAAAATTTCTTTGACTTGAATTCAATTTGAATTATAGGTTCATTTCGATATGACATATTGACAGGGGGAGTTTAGTTTAAACTCCATTATCAATTAAAAAAGGGGGAGATTGTTGAATCTCATATTTTGATAATGAAATTAATTGATGAGTTTACGATCTAATCTGCATTTTGAGTTACGCTGGACTAACTTCCATCAGAAAAGACAACTTGATTAAAGCAGAAGGAATTGGAAGTTGGGCCGGAGTGGAACATGTTAGAAGATTGGATATCAAGTCGGAAGATCGGTCGACGTGTTGGCAGAAGGCTTTGTGCCATGAGTTTAGGCATCGGGCCTAGAAGAGCGGACATTGCACTAAGGAGATCGGAGGTCAACATACCGATTGGGCAAAAGGCTGCAAAAGAGGACGATGCACCAAAGGATTGGACGAAGCATCGATGAACCAATGATATGTCAGACAACATGAGATTAATGTTTTGCAATAATTGTCTAGATCGAAGTAGTTTTAAGTTGTAATTGGGTTGGAATTAGGCCGACTCAATTATGAGGCTATTGGGCCTAAGTTAGGGCTGAGTTGGGCCGGATGGATGGCCCACTCGGCTATTTGGAGCCATGCTAGGCGGTGGCACTGCCCAAGGTGGGCGATGGAACTGCTTGAGGCTCAGCCTACTAGGAGGTCTGGGTGGTGATACCACTTGTAGTTAATGCTGTCGGGCGGTAGTGCCGCTAGACTGAGCGGTGGTACCATCCAGTGTTAGTGCTGCAGGTGGTGGCACCGCTAGGACTCGGGATGAGACCTTTTTTGGCTCCATTTTTCAAGCCATTTGGGGTCCATAAATACCCCAGCTATTCCTATATAGAGATGCAAGAATTAAGAAAGAGGAAAGAATTCGAAGTTGTAAAGGTGTTGAAAAGATTGAGCTCCCTCCTCCTTGAGCTTAAAGGTTGTTCTAAGGAAGGTGTGTGAGGGGTACCTTGAGGAGGGTGTAAAGGTTACCTCCTGAACATGTGAAAAGGAGAAAGAGTTATAAGGGTAGTGTTGTAAAATCTTGGGGGCGACATCACATGCGTAGCAGAAGAATAGGAAACAAAATCCCTAATTCCCAAAGATATGTTCATCATCGTATGAAGATTGGTGCATAAAAATCCACAAAACAAAAAATCACGTATAAGGAAGATTATGTTACCTAGGGAGATCGTATATCCCAGAATCCTTGGAGACCTCTAGGAGAGGGTGAAGGAGGTTAAGCGCCCTCCTCTCTAGCGGTGATCCACATAGTAGGGCTATGATAATACTCCTTAAAACTCCATGCCTGCTCTGAGATGGAGAAGGGGAGGAGAATAGGAGAGGCAAGCAAAAGGCTCTAGCCTATGAACCACTGATTCCCTCCTATTTATAGAGGTCCCCTATCAACTTAACCCTAATGGATCCTCCCCTATTGGGTATTGGATCTCCATCCACCTACCCAAGCCTCTTAGATTATTGGATCTCTATCTAATAATATCTCATGGGCTCTTATTAGATCTCTTCCATACGATCCAATAATTCATGGGCTTATTGGATATCCAATAAGATAGGGGCTCCGGCGGATATCTCATATCCAAACCTCTACTCTTCGCAATGCCTACCATATGTGTGTGACCCTCTAGGCCCAATATCGCTCTGTTCGTGAGTCATACCTATCAGAACTCCTTCTAGCTCAGTGAATTATTATCTCCATAATAATTCAGTCGACTTATCGACTATGGACGTACTAGGCCACTATACCGCAATTCCCAAACGATACAGGGGAATCCAATCTATTGGACCTGTTTATCTTCAATTATCGTGTACCTATAGTCCCTCATCCATCTAATATCCCAAAGATCGTATACT
The DNA here is from genome assembly GCA_001649415.1 of Musa itinerans. NCBI lineage: Eukaryota > Viridiplantae > Streptophyta > Magnoliopsida > Zingiberales > Musaceae > Musa > Musa itinerans. The sequence goes on along the minus strand of LVTN01000815.1, from coordinate 45,238 downwards.
GGGCATGGTGCTATCAAACCCATACGGTTTTTACTTGAGTCTCACTCTAATCGGATTCTCCCGGAGAACTCTTTCTTTCTCAATCCGAATGACCCTGGCTAGGGATTTGTTTAAGCAAGAACACATGGGATATTTCTCTCATGACATCGAGAGTGGATAATCCTCTATCGACACTCAATAGCCCTCGTAAGGTTGACTGCCACTCCCGATGACCGGCTATGCTAGATCTGAGATATCCAAACCTATAAGTCCGGTATCAAAGAGTAGAACACTTATACAGGACATCCTTGGTGTCTCAAGTCTAAGGACCAGATACACCACTAGGACTATGAAATTACTATCTGATAATAAGGCATCATCAACCATCCATAGCCTTGGCATTTAAAGTGAAAGTCTTCTTTTCTAACTCATTCCAATCGTTCATTGGAAGAGAATACTTTTGAAAACCATTTTCGATAACGTTCCATAGCTCAAAATCCATTGAAATTAGGAAAATCCTTATTCTAGTCTTCCAATATGTGTAATCCATCCCATTGAACATGGGCAAACGTGTGATTGAATGACCCTCTTAGTTGTAGGTAAATGCTATCTCTCTTAGGTTTTAAACCAAATGAGAGTGAACCTTGCTCTAATACCAATTGTTAAGATCAAGAGCGGCACTAAGAGGGGGGGTGAATTAGTGTAGTGGAAAATTCTTCGATTTCGAAAAATATTTTGTACGTTCGATTGAAACAGATTTGGAAAGATAACAACTTGAACGTATGAGAGCGTAAACGTAGTGAAAGCAAGAGGAGGAGAAGAAGTAGTTTGCGATGAAATGATTTGTAGTTAAAGTAAATTACACTAAAGGAAAAGCAAACCAGAATTTAGAGTGGTTTAGTCAATGTGACCTACATTCACTTTTGGATTCCTCCTTCGTCGAGGTCACCAGCATCCACTAAAGGCCTTCCTTCAATAGGCGAAGGCCAACCACCTTTTACAGCTCTTTTCTCCTTTTGCCGGGTTTAGGAGACAATCCTTACAACTTTCTCTCCTCTTTCTTGGATGGTTACAAGGTTAAGAGAGGGAGGAGGAAAACTCTAACACTTTTACACCCCAATGATTCAAGATTATAATCACACTTAGGTACCCTTTTATGCAGAAAAGGGTAGGGTATTTATAAGCCCCAATGGCTTCAAATTTAGAGCCAAAAAGTGTCTCATCCTAGATTTCTGGGGTACTAGCGGTACCACCACCATTACTGAGCAATACCACTACCTGACACCTGACACTGGGCGGTACCATCGCCTAACACCTGACACTGGGTGGTACCACCGTCCAGTCTAGGCAGTACGACCGCTTGACAAAGCTCGGAGACCGAGCTCTGGCGGTACCACCGCCTGACAAGGGCAGTACCACCGCTGGTAGCATTAACTACCGGCGGTACAAAAGCCCAGAATTCCTGGGAGACTGAGTCTCCCAAGCGGTGCCACCGCCGGCCATGTTTTTAGGGGCTGAATAGGCTGTTCAATCCGACCCAATTCAGCCCTGTTAAGGGCCTAGTTGGCCCCTAATTAAGTTAGTGAGATCACCTCCAAATCCTAACTTAATCTATGATTAAGACAAGCAATTAGTCCGGTATGTTGATTTCTCTTTCCGTGATCCTCCGATGAACTTCTCAGTTAGTCTTCCGGTGAACTCCCGACGAACTCTCGGCTAGTCTTCCGGCGTGCTTCTGGCGAACTCCTAATGAACTCTCGGCTAGTCTTCCGACGTGCTTTTGGTGATCTCCCGACGAGCTTTCGGTGAGCTCCCGGTATGTCGTCTGAATCTTTGACTCCAGCCTATCATCTGCTTTATGCCTTACTGCTATCATAGTTAATCCTGCACACTTATCTCAACACATGGATTTAGATCAAATAATTTACCAATTGATTTCATCATCAAAATCTAAGATTCAATAAAAAAGCACAGTAAGGAGGAGAGGTAGTTTGCTATAAAGGTAAATTGCTCAAAGTAAATGCAAACCGAGTTTATAGTGGTTCGGTAGTCGTGACCTACATCCACTCCCAATTCCTCCTTCATCGAGGCCACCGGCATCCACTATCGATCTTCCTTCAATAGGCAAAGACCAACCACCTTCTACAATTCTTTCTTCTTTTATTGGGTTTAGTAGATAACCCTTACATCCCCTTCACTTCTCTCACAAACTATACTAACACTTAAGTTTTGAGAGGAATTCATACACAATTACAACAACGTTTTCTTTCCCTCTTTGCTCTCAGTTGTGTGTATGTTAACTAGGGATGAGAGGGGTATTTATAGGCCTTAAGTTGATTCAAACTTGGAGCCTAAAATTATCTCATCCCGGGTTTCCTGGGTATGGTACCGCCTGTGCTGGGCGATACCACCGCTAGTGTCAGTCTGATGCTGACACTGCACTAGGTGGTACCACCGCCCAGTCTGGCAGTACCACCACCAGACACCCCGTACTAGGTGGTGCCACCACCCAGACTGGTGGTACCATCACCTGACAGTCTCTCGGAGACTATGTCTAGGCGGTACCACCACCGAGACAGGCAGTACCACCCACCGCCTGACACAGTCTCGGAGACTATGGCACGATGGTGCCACCTCTTGGGTCACTATTTGGGCCTTTCATTGGGCCCAACATAGTCCATATATAGGCCCAACTAGCCCTTAATTGGGTTAGCCCAATTTCAATCCTAATTATATGCTAACTACGAATTCTAAGGCATACTTAAGCTAAACAAGTCCGTAAGTCTAGGTTTCTTCCGGTGAGCTTTCGGCGATCTTCCGATGATCTCTCAGCAATGTTCCAACGAACTCCTAGCAAGCTTCATGATGATCTTTTTGGCGAGTTCTGCCAAGCTTCTTTGGTAAGCTCCTCGACTTCTCGGTCAGTTCGGCAGAACTTCCGACGAATGTCTAAACTTTCGACAAACTCTCAAACTCCCAACGAAATTACGTTCTTAACTCTGGGACTTCATTTTGCTTTATGCCTTGCTATCATAGTTAATCCTGCATATATAAAAACCCACTTCGATCTAGACAATTATTACAAATTTTTGAATCATGTTGTCCGGCATGCCATTGGGTCATCGACGCTTCATCCAATTCTTCAGCGCATCGTTCTCTCTTGCGGCCTATTGCCCAATCGGCTAGTTGACCTCCGCAACTCCAATTTCCGTGGTGCAATTTCTACTCTTCTTGGCCCGATGCCCAAATCCATGGCCCAAAGCCTTCTGTCGATATGTCGACCGATCCTCCGGCTCAACGTCCAATCTTCTGACATGTTCCACCAGCCCAACATAATTCTTTCTGCTTTAATTGTCTCTCCCTGATCAAAGCATCCTACATCACTCAAAACATAAATCAAATCATAAATACTTATCAATTGGTTTCATCAACAAAATATGAGATTCAACAATGTGGAGTAGTGTCTAGCATAAACAAACCATTATGTAATTGTTCCTCTCATGATGATCTCATCATCTAATAATATTGAACGACCATTGTTCTCAAAAACTAATTTATATCCACTAACTGTCAAACATGAAATAGAAATAATATTTTTGATAGTAGAAGGAATAAAATAATATGCATCCAATGCAATAATAGCTTCACCAGGCAGATGTAGGGCGACCTCGCCAACAGCTACTGTAGCAACTTTTGCTCTGTTGCCCATCTGAGGTCTATCTTGCCTCTCACCAATCTCCTAGGCCTTGCTAGAATCTGCAATGAATTACAAATATGATAAGCACTATCGGTATTCAATACCAATGTGTTATCATAAGAGTCTAACAAATGGAGATTGATCATGAATATACCTAAAGCTTCCCCAAGCTTTTGTTTTGCCCTCTCTACAAGGTACTCTTTGTAGTTCCTCTTTCGGTGCCCATCTTTTCTGTAGTGGAAACACTGGCCTTTGTCCTTTACCAGGTCTTTCTTAGCAACCTTTGCTTTGCTTAGTCTGCCCTTGCCCTTCTTAAGGGACTTTTCTACTTTTCTTTTCTTTCTGGTCTCACCAATGTAGAGAACTGGCTTCTCTTTCTTGATAGTGCTCTCTGCCTCCCTTAACATATTGAGGAGCTATGGGAGAGTCACCTAAAGCTTGTTCATATTAAAATTTATTATGAATTATGACAATGAATCTGGTATAGACTGAAGCACAAGATCCACACATAGGTTATCCTCTAGGACCATTCCTAGACATGTGAGTTTCTCTATCTACTCAATCATTTTTAGGACATGGTTCTGAACCAGTGTCCCCTCAATCATCCTAGCACGGAATAGGCTCTTGGATATCTCATATCATTGATTCCTTCCTTGTTCCTCGAACAGTTTACGGACATATAAGAGAATGGATCTGGCATCTATATTTTCATGTTATCTCTATAACTCAAAAGTCATGGAGCCCAACATGTAACACTGAGTAAGAGTGGAGTCATTAATATACTTCACGTAGTGAGTGAACTCATCCTCGCTTGCCCCTTCCTCGGGCATAGGCATCATTGTATTAAGGACGTATGCGATTTTCTTCGTCGTGAGAACAATTCTCAAGTTGTGGAGCCAATCCGTATAATTTGGACAAGTGAGAAGGTTGACATCAAGTATACCATGTAAGGGATTTGAAACCAATATTTTCTAAAAATAAAGATAGAAATAAAAACATGTAGATTTTGCAAAAAAAAAATTAAACAGTCAAGATATGGACTTCTATCTTAATATGCTCCCACTATTTTACTAGCAAGTCACACGACACCCTCAGCACATGAAACGAAAGTCTCCAGCAGGCTTCTAGTGGGGATCAGGATCCAATCAGCGTCTTAGTGTAACCTCGAGGGACTCGATCAATCACACTAAGCCCAAAAGGTAGGCAACTCTTGCCGATCACAACTCCTTGTGATTCCCGTCTTGTTCAGCCTCTGAATCACTATGGTCTCGAGCTACTCGACCAACCATGATGTTCGGTTAAGTCAACACCATCATTACAAGATGAGTCTGATTCGATGATATAACCTTGTGGGACTTGACCAAGTATACCAAGTCCTCAAGTCACCGGTGACATCTCTATGTCGTAGGCAAGATAGTGAATCACGATATAGGTGAGCCTCGAGGGACTAGACCAACTCAACCTACACCGAGAATTGGTCCCTACCTATAACGATGGAAGGCCACATTGGTCAATCTAATTGCCTCATGTTTACCGACTTAATATTGTCGAGAGAGGAGTTTCTTTGATTTGGTCTCCTAATATGAAATGTCACACACATACATATTTAATATATATCAATATCGCATGCAAATATATATATACATATCTAGTGGGTGTATAAACAATCACACATCACATGAGCAATTACACCAAATGATCATGGGCCACAGCCTTATGCTGAGCCTAAGCCAATGGGCCAAATCACTCACATCAAGATCCATGTTTGCAGCAGTGCATCTCCATACCCTATGATCATCCATCTCGTCCTCATCGGTTCCGTCGGCATCTCTATGCATCGCGATCATCCGTCTCGTGGGTCCCGCTATCGCATCCACGCTCCCGCTGTGCCTCCTCGTGTGATTACAACTTAATCATAGGCACGCAGGCCCGACAATAAATGAGAAATAAAATGGAGGCTCACAGGCCCCAATAATAATAATCACAAGTAAACATCATATGGTCCATGATCATCCGTCCACACATCATACATCACATGTATAAATCATTATCATATAAGACTATTAGATAATAATCAAAATAATAATCAATTAAATATTTTAATTAATTAATATTTTTTGAAATCAGGGACATGTAGGGAATTTTTTTATTTATGAGGGGTATTTTCATAATTTGGACAAAGGACATACCTTCGAATTTCTGAAATTCCGAGGGAAAAATTATCTTTTGGCTAGACAACTCTAACCCCTCTCTTCTCCCTGCTTGCTACAGCTACCGCCACCCAACTGACACTAGCCTGTCCGGCGGGGGGGCGTGGGGGCGCCGCCCTAGCACGCGAGTGGCTCTCCCACTATCGTTGTGCCAACGGACGGCGCCGCCCTTGTGGGCGCAGCACCGTAGGCATCGCTACCCTGCGGCGCCTCAGCCCGCCGGCATCGCGCCGCACTAGTGGGCTAGCACCGCCCGCTGGGGCTCACTATCACTGTTGCTAGTGGCTCACCTACAGGTCCAGCACCTGCAAGTGCCGCCCTTACGCGCAGGCATAGTGCCCCATGCAGGTGGCCGCCATGCCTGTGGCCCTGCCTGCGGGTGCCGCTACAGGCAGCCGTGCCTACACGCGTAGTGCCAACGCGCAGGTGGCTGCCACTGCAATAGCCCGTCGATCGCCAGGCAAGAGCCTGCATGCAGATGGCAATGCTGCCATCTACGAGGGCAACAAGGGTAGCACCAGTTATTACCCTTTCTCGCTTTTGTCTCAATGATTTTAACATCAAAAGTTTCTCCAAAACACAACACATGCAGTTCAAAACCAATTTTCACATGAACAACCTAGCTTTGATACCACTGTTGTGAAATCTTGGGGGCGACATTACATACGTAGCGGAAGAACAGAAAACAAAATCCCCAATTCCCAAAGATATGTTCATCGTCATGTGAAGATTGGTGCGTAAAAATCTATAAAATAGAAAACCACGTGTGAGATAGATTGAGTTACCTAGGGAGATCATATATTTATGAATCCTTGTAGATCTCTAAGAGAGGGTGATGAAAGTCAAGTGCCCTCCTCTCTAGTGGTGATGCACACAGCAGGGCTACAACGATGCTCCTCAAAACTCCAGGCCTGCTCTGAGGTAGAGAGGGGGAAGAGAATAGGAGAGGGAAGCAAAAGGCTCTAGCTTATGAACCACTGATTCCCTGCTTTTTATAGAGGTCCCCTGTCAACTTAACCCTAATGGATCCTCCCCTATTGGGTATTGGATCTCCATCCAACTACCTAAGCCTCTTAGATTAGTGGATCTCTATCCAATAATCTCGTATGGGCTCTTATTAGATCTCATCTATAGGATCCAATAATTCAGGGGCTTATTGGATATCCAATAAGATAGAGGCTCCGGTGGATATCTTATATCCGAACCTCTACTCATCGCAATTCCTACCATATGTGTGTGACCCTCTAGGCCCAATATCGCTATGGCCGTGAGTCATACCTATCAGAACTCATTCTGGCTCAGTGAATTATTATCTCCATAATAATTTACTCGACTCATCGACTACGGACGTACTAGGCCACTATGTCGCAATCCCCAAACGATACAGGGGAATCCAATCTATTGGACCTATCTATCCTCAGTTACCATGTACCTATAGTCCCTCATCCATCTATTATCCCAAAGACCATATACCGGGCAAGGTGCTATCCATACGGTTTCTACTCGAGTCTCGCTCTAATCAAATTCTCCCGGAGAACTTTCTCTCTCAATCCGAATGACCCTGGCCAGGGATTTGTTTAAGCAAGAACACATGGAATATTCCTCTCATGACACCAAGAGTAGATGATCCTCTATCGACACTCAATAGCCCTCGTACTGTTGACTGCCACTCTCGATTACCGGTTGTGCTAGATCTGGGATATCTAAACCTATAAGTCCAGTATCAAAAAGTGGAGCACTCATACAGTACATCCTTGGTGTCTCAAGTCTAAAGACCAGATACACCATTAGGACTATGGAATTGCTGTCTGACAATAAGGCATCATCAACCATCCAGCATTCCTTAAGCGGATCCATCAGTGAACTTATTCTCCAATGAGCACTTGTACTGTATTCCTAGTGTCACATGAGCAACTATGAGACCAGCTACATCCATTATATGAATGGGTATACAACACACTAGTTTGTTTGGTTATCTCAATGTCCCTCTCAAGTAACCTATGACCGAGATTATTTAGGATCTGTGTTTAAAGACGAATCGATCTGATTATCGTGATCTCATCACAATCCGATTCTCATTGCACAGATCCAAGGACATCACAATATATACATGCATATATGTAATAGTCAATATAAAGTGATAAAATATCAAAATATAATAAGTAAAAAGACTATGTGTCAAGTCACACGTGTCATCACTCACATGATTGGCTTGCAGGGCACATATGACTAGAAGGTAGTTGATCTTCACCCATTGAAAGAAGATTGATAGTGGAAGCTAGTGGCCTCAAGTGAAGAGGAATCGGGAGTGGATGTAGGTCACGACAACCGAACCACTATAAAACTTGGTTTATATTTCTTTTATACTTTTCATTTATATTACAAACTGATTTACTTGCTTATTACTTTTACTATGCTTATGAACACACTTTCAAGTCAAGTACATTTTCGATACGAGCTTTTATCGAATGAGATTTTTGAATCGATGTAACTTTTACGAAAGTACTAATTCACCCCGCCCCCTCCTTTAGTGCCGACTTAGTCCTAACAATCCCATCTACTCCCAGCCGAAGCCCTAGCACTTGAAGACTAACCCAAGAAGAACTCAAAGAAAGATCAGCGAAAGGTTTGTGCTGGAATTGTGATGAAAAATGGAGTAAGGAGAACTGATGCAAACAAGGAAAACTTCTGATAATTGAGCCAATTGAGTAGGAACCCAAAGTGGAAGAATTGGACTATGATCTTAAAGGTATGTAAACTAATGAAGATATTGAACCTATCACACATATAGTGTATTCATTGGCTGGCTACTCTAACCCACAAACTATAAAAGTTGGAGGAACTTTGAAACATTAGCCTGTTACTATTTTGATTGATACAGGTAGCACTAACAATTTTATAGACAATAAAGTTATAGCCCGATTAGCTTACCACATCAAAGGTTGTGAAAAATTTGAAGTAAAGGTCACTGATGGACGAATTCTAACTTGTGATAGCAAGCGCTCAAAGATAAAATTGACTATATAGAGCCAAGAATTGATTATGGATTTTTTTTTACTACAATTAAAAGACTATAAAATAGTGCTTGGAATTAAATGACTATCAACTCTAGGTGATGTTTCCTAAAATTTTTCTAATCTAATTATGAAGATTTTTATTAATGGCAAGCAGATGATCCTAAAGGGAAGACATAGAAGTAAGGTTACGACTGTCACTAGCCATCGGATGGAGAGGGTTCTTCAGAAGACATACACTGAATTCTTGGTACAATTGCAGAACATTGAAACGGAAATGACAATGTACATCCCAACTAAAAATATTGAATCATTACTCAAAGAGTTTGCAGATGTATTTGTAGAGCCACAAGGACTTCCACCTCTTTGACATCATGATCATTGGATTCCAGTATTATCTGAGAAAGAACCAACCAACATCCGGCCCCATAGATATCCACATTTCTAAAAGGCAGAGATAAAGAATATTATTAAAGAGATGCTAGAAACAAGAGTTATAAGAGCTAGTGTTAGCCCATATTCCTCCTCAGTCTTACTAGTCAGAAAGAAGGATGGCTCATGGTGGATGTGCATGGACTACAGAGCACTCAATAGCATTATAGTGAAAGATAAATATCATATTCCAATGGTGGATAAACTATTGGACGAATTAGGAGGAGGTCAGATTTTCACTAAATTGGACCTACGATCGGGCTATCATCAAATCAGACTACATGAAGGTGATATTTAAAAAACTACCTTCATAACACATAATGGTCACTATGGATTTCTAGTAATGCCTTTTGGGTCAACCAATGCGCCTTCTACCTTTCAGAATTTAATGAATGATATATTTTGGGCTCATCTCCATAAGTTTATTCTGGTTTTCTTTGATGATATTTTGATATATAGTCCCTCCTTAGAGAGGTATTTATTATATTTATAAACAATCTTTAATATTCTTCATGAGTATTGACTTTTTGTCAAGAAGTCCAAGTATAGTTTTGGGCAACCAAAGGTTGAGTATCTCAACCATATCATATTTCAAAAGGGTATTACAATTGATCCTTCAAAAATCCAAATGATGAAAGACTGGTCAATTCTGAAGTCAATCAAAGGTTTAAAGGGGTTCTTGGGACTGATAGGCTATTACTGAAAGTTTGTAAAGAATTATGGCAAAATCAATGCCCCCTTGTTGTCACTCTTGAAGAAAAATGCATTCAAATGGTTGGAAGAGGCAACCCAGGCATTTAATTCCTTGAAAATTGCAATGACTACTACACCAGTGCTTACTCTACCCAATTTAACAAGTTGTTTGTAATTGAATTTTATGCTTCTAGAGCTGGTATAGGAGCTGTATTAATGCAAGAAGGTCGGCCCATTGCTTACACTAGTAAGGCTCTTTCCCCTTCTATTCTGACTTTATCTATTTATGATAAGGAGATGCTAGCCATTGTACATGTAGTCATAAAATGGAGACCCTACTTAATTGGTAGGTGATTTCAAATACGCACGGATCACAAAAGTCTCCAATATTTCCTGAAGCAAAAGATTTCCTTTTTAGAGCAGTAGAAATGGGTTATAAAGCTACTAGGATTCGATTATGAGATCATTTATAAAAAGGGGAGAGGGAATCTAGTTACAGATGCACTCTCATGCTTTCCAGAACAAGCTAAACTGATAGCTATTTCTATTCTTATTTAAGACTTTGGAAGTTATCAGGAGGGAATGACAAATGATCCAGAGATCTAGAATATTATTAAAAGACTAGAAGAAGCTCTAGGTTCCATCCCAAATTATAGTTGGGATTTAGTGGACTTGCGCTATAAAGGCCGAATAGCTATAGCACCACATTCTTCTAGCTATGAGATAATTTTGAAGGAGTTCCATTTATTACCGATTGCTGATTATTCCAAATTTCTCCACACTTATAAATGAGTCCAACAACTTTTTTACTGAAAAGGTATGAAAAATTTTATCAAGAAATTTGTTGCTGAATGTAATGTTTGTTAGCGCCACAAAAGTGAGACAGTAGCCACCCTTAGCTTACTTTATCCCATCTCTATTCTTGTTGTTGCTTAGACCAACATATCTATGGACTTCATTGACGCTCCCTGATATGAATGAGCAAGTTGATTATAATTCTGCCAAAGACCCTTTTAACTATTCATGGAGGACCAATGACAAGAGCTAAAACTAAAAGGATGAAAGAAGCCTTAACTTGTTTATTTGAAGGCATTTTTAAGGAGCAAGCTGGTCAAAACTCGGTCAAGGTTCTATGGATACAAGAAGAGCCTAAAATAGTCAATCTAATTCAAATAAATCCACATCATGAAGAGAAAGTCCAGCCTTGAGAGAAGGATGAATTTTTAGCCCATTTTGAAGAATAAAGGTTATTCAGCTATATTGGACCATATTAGGAATTGTGGGCTTATTCATGAATAATTATTCTAATCAATTTAAGGTAGATTAATAAGTAATCTACATTTATGCATTAGGAATATGAATGTCATTTAATATATTTAATGGATTCATTCTCTTTGTAATTGGCCTTTGTACTATATAAACAAGGTTGACTCTCTTTGTAAGGAATCTAATTCAGAAGTGTATTCAACTTACAATACCGGTGAATGTTTTATTTTTAAGTTCTTGCATGAACTTTGAAACTTATCAAGTCTTTCCACTTGTGGCGTTCAAAACCCAAAAATCTTTGTTTTTCCTTTCAACTTATCAAGCTTCTTAGTTTATGGTGTTTTAAGGGAATCAAAGTGCTGTTCTAATTACTTCATCAAATTTTCATTGATAAAGTAATTAGAATAGTTTCCCTAACTTTAATCTTGAACAATCTATCTTGTTTCAATTCGTTAGAGGGGGTCAATTTGTATTCCATATGTATCATAGCTCTTTAACTATTGAGGTGTATGGTTGCTAAGTTGATGATTTCCATTATTTGGTATCAGAGCTTGGCTCAAGATTGAGGTTTGCGTATCCATTTATTTGCTATCTTTTAGATTTTTCTTTTCTCTTCTTCTTCTTTTTGGCCAATATCTATAAGTATTGTTCTTCCTTCATCTTCATTGTTGTACTTCTTGTGTTATTACTATTTTTCTTTGTAATTCCGCACTTTATGGTATAAAAAAAAACAAAAAAGATCAAAAAGTCAAAAAAGAAAAGAGAGAAAATCAAAGGTTAAAAAAAAAGAGGGAAAATCAAAGGTCAAAAAAAAAAAAAAAAAGAGATCACAATTGAAAAAAAAAAATGAATTCAAGGAATACTTGCAAGTTACAGAATTCGATCTTTGTTCATTTGAATTCCTCTTTTGGATTGGAAATCTTTCTTCATTCTAAAAAAAATTTCTTTGTTCAATTAATATTTGAATTCTAGTCTTTGCTTATGATTAAAGTGCATTACACACACCTTTAAATTGGCCTACCTTTTATTTGCTTTTAAACCTACCCAATTTCACTATTTTTGAATTGTCATAATCTGAATTGTTTGTTTAGGTATCTTAGTTAATCTAAGAACTCAAATAACAAAACAAGAGAGGTAAAAGGCAAGAGTGGTAAGATCAATATAGAGAAAAGCCAAAAATTATGTGAAACACGAGTGGAGTGAATGAAATCTAGTGTGAAAAATGTGAGGGAGTGTTGGTGAGGTTGTTCTAACTTTGTTTTTCAGGTTGTATATATGTCTAAAGATAAAGAAGTGAGTTCTTCATCCAATGATCTTTTAGTTCAAGCAATGCAGCAATAATTTGAACGTATGTTTAAAGTGATGGGAGATGTAAGAGATCATCTAGAAAGGCATGATGATGCAATTAATATATTGGAAGGTGAACCATGACGTGGGAGACAACCAACCTTTGTCAATGATGAATATGATGGTGGCGATGATGTGGATGATGACCAAGTTACTCTAATTGGTCAAGATGTTAATCCTAGGAGACAAACTAGGAGAGGATGTTTTGATGGGGTGGACAAAAACATAGGTATCAAAATAAAAATTCCTTCTTTTCAAGGGAAGAATAATCCAGATGCCTATTTGGAGTGGGAACGAAAAGTGGAGATGATCTTTGAATGTCACAACTACTCTGAAGAGAAAAAGGTAAAATTAGCCGCTGTTGAATTTTTTTATTATGCTATTGTTTTGTGGGATCAATTGTGTAAAGACAGGCGTAGAAATGGTGAAAGGCCCATGGAGACTTGGTTGGAGATGAAACAAATCATGAGGAGGAGATTTGTCCCTAGCTATTACTATAGGGATTTGCATCAACAACTACAAACCTTGACACAAGGTTCCATGAGTGTTAATGAGTATCACAAGGAGATGGAGATAGCCACGATAAGGGCTAATGTGGATGAAGACCGTAAGGCCACCATGGCTCGATTCCTAAGTGGATTAAACAAGAACATTGCTGATCTTGTAGAGTTGCAACATTATGTGGAGATTGAGGACATGGTGAATGTGGTCATGAAGATTGAGAGGTAACTCAAAAGAAAAGGCACAAGGTATGATTCAAAACCTTATTCGGGTTCTTCTTTTTCTTGAAAATCGAATTGGAGTAAAAAGGATGATAAACCCATTGTTAAGCCTAAAATTGATGAGACTAAAGGTAGAAATGAATCAAGTAGCAAGGGTAAAGGTGAGAATCTACCTAATCAAACTAGAGGTATTAAGTGTTGTAAGTGCCTTGGGCATGGACATGTGGCACATGAATGTCCTAATAAAAGAGTTATGATCTTGAGGGATGGAATTGTAGAATCTGAAAGTGAGAGAGAGTATGATGAAGACATTCTAGAGGATGCTAGTGATGTAGAGTATGCTAAAGGTGAAAATCTAGTTGTTCAACGCATACTTAGTTTGCAAAATAAAAATGATGAATATGGTGAACAACGTGAAAATCTGTTTCATACTCATTGTTTGATTGCTAACAAGTTGTGTAATGTGATTGTTTATAGTGGAAGTTGCATAAATGTGGCAAGCACCTTACTCATAGAGAAACTGAAATTACCTACTATCAAGCATTCAAAACCTTACAAGTTATAATAGTTGAATGATAGTGGTCTAGTAAAGGTAAATCGGCAAGTGTTAGTTTCTTTTTCAATTGGTAGATATAAGGATGAAGTTTGGTGTGATGTGGTACCTATGTATGCTAGTCATATGTTATTGGAGAGACCTTGGTAATATGATCGAAAGGTAATATATGATGGGTTCAAAAACCGTTATTCTTTGATCATGGATGGACAGAAATATCAGCTTGGACCTTTACCTCCAAAGATAATTTTTTAGGACCAAATGCGCATAAAACAACAATATGAGGAGCTTGAGTCTTCATTAACCAAAACTTTAGGGAGGGAACAAGAAAGAGAAAAAAAAGAAAATGGTGAGTTGAGTGATAAAAATGAGAGTATTGGGAAATACAAGGGGAGAGAAAACAAGGAAAGCTTGAGTGAAAGAAAAATGAGTGTTTATACCAAAATGAGTGATGTGAATAAAGCCTTAACCATGAGGCAACCCTTACTTATACTTATGTACAAGGATGCTTTGATTGCTTCTAACAAAATTGACAAGAGTTTGCCTAGTGTTATTGTTGATCTTTTGCAAAAAAATGAGGATCTCTTTCCCGAAGAAGTTCCTAATGGTTTACCACCAATTAGAGGAATTGAGCATCAAATTGATTTCATTCCAGGTGCAAGCATA
>LVTN01000815.1:16333-28734 GCA_001649415.1 Musa itinerans | reverse complement strand
GCACCTAGTACTTTCATGAGATTGATGAATCATATTTTACGTGCTTACATTAGAAAGTTTATAGTGGTTTATTTTGATGATATACTTGTGTATAGCAAAAGTTTAGATGAGCATATAACACATTTAAAAACTATTTTTGACGTGCTTAGAAAAGAAAAGTTATATGCTAATATAAAGAAATGCACTTTTTGCACTAATGAAATTATTTTTCTTGGATATGTTGTTAATGATAAAGGAATACATGTTGATCAAGAAAAAGTGAAAGTAATTAGGGAGTGGCCAAAACCTACTAGTGTTAGTGATGTTAGAAGTTTTCATAGTCTTGCTAGCTTTTATAGAAGATTCATTAAGGATTTTTCTACAATTGCTGCACCATTAACTGAATGCATCAAAAAGAATATGGGATTTAGATGGGGTGAAAAACAAGATGATGCTTTTAACTTGCTTAAAGACAAACTCAGTTCAGCACCTTTGCTTGCTTCACCGAACTTTGCTAAAACTTTTGAGATTGAGTGTGATGCGAGTGGAATAGGAATTGGAGGAGTCTTAATGCAAGAAGGCAGATCCATTACATTCTTTAGTGAGAAGCAAAGTGGAGCAAGTCTTAACTACCCAACATATGACAAGGAGTTTTACGCTTTGGTAAGAGTGTTAGAGACATGGCAACACTATCTTTGGTACAAGGAATTCAGTATACACACCGATCATGAGTCCTTGAAATATCTCAAAGGACAAGGAAAGCTAAACTGTAGGCATGCAAAATGGGTGGAGTTTATTGAATCCTTTCCATACATCATCAAGTATAAACAAGGTAAGGAAAATGTGGTTGTCGATGGCTCTTTCTAGAAGGTATGCTCTAATTTCTCAACTTGATGCAAAATTATTGGGTTTTGAGTACATTAAAAATTTATAAAATTCTTATCATGATTTTGCTAATGTTTTTGGGGCATGTGAGAAAGGGAGTTTTTATAAGTTCTTCAGGCATAATGGTTTCCTTTTCAAAGAAAATAAGTTGTGTATTCCTTAATGTTCAATGAGAGAATTACTTGTGAGAGAGGCATATAGTAGAGGTTTAATGGGGTATTTTGGGATTAGAAAAACTTTAGATGTGTTAAGTGATCATTTCTTTTGGCCGCACATGAAAAGAGATATAGAGAGATTGTGTGAGAAATGCATTACTTGTAAACAAGCTAAATGTAAAGTAATGCCTCATGGATTGTATACTCCTCTTCCTATAACTAGTGAGCCTTGGGTTGATATATCCATGGACTTTATCTTGGGTTTACCATAGTCAAAAGGAGGGAGAGAGATTCTATTTTTGTTGTTGTTGACAGGTTTAGCAAGATGGCACATTTCATTCCTTGCCACAAAATAGATGATGCAACACATGTTGCGGGGCTGTTCTTCAAAGAAATTGTAAGATTACATGGCATTCCAAAGACAATTGTGAGTGATAAAGATGTGAAGTTCCTTAGCCACTTTTGAAAAACACTTTGGAGCAAGTTGGGTATAAGGCTATTGTATTCAACCACTTGTCACCCACAAATAGATGGACAAATGGAGGTGGTAAATCAAACTTTATCAACACTTTTGAGGGCCATAATTCAAAAGAATTTGAAATTTTGGGAGGAATGTTTGCTACATGTGGAGTTTGCTTATAACAGAAGTGTGCATGCTACAACAAACCATTCCCCATTTAAAGTTGTGTACGGGTTCATTCCATTAACTCCTATGGATTTGCTACCTTTACCTTTGGAAAAGGCCAATTTGGATAGTAAGCAAAAAGCTGATTTTGTTAAAGCATTGCATGAAAGGGTCCAGACACAAATTGAAAAGAAAACTCTACAATATAAGAAACAACACAACAAAGGCCGAAAGCAAGTAGTATTTGAACCTGGTGATTGGGTTTGGGTACACTTGAGGAAGGAAAGATTTTCTAACTAAAGGAAGTATAAACTAATGCTAAGAGGAGTTGGTCCATTTCGAGTCTCTCAAAAAATCAATGACAATGCATACAAGTTGGAACTACCAAGTGAGTATGACAATATTAGTGCAACCTTTAATGTTTCTGATTTATCTTTGTTTGATGCAGGTGATGAAGGCACTGATTTGAGGACGAATTCCTTTGAGGAAAGGGGGAATGATATGAATGAGCAAGTTGATTATAATTCTGCCAAAGACCCTTTAACTATTCATGGAGGACCAATGACAAGAGCTAAAACTAAAAGGATGAAAGAAGCCTTAACTTGTTTATTTGAAGGCATTTGGAATGAGCAAGCTGGTCAAAACTTGGTCAAGGTTCTATGGATACAAGAAGAGCCTAAAATAGTCAATCTAATTCAAATAAATCCACATCATGAAGAGAAAGTCTAGCCTTGAGAGAAGGATGAATTTTGAGCCCATTTTGAAGAATAAAGGTCATTCAGCCATATTGGACCATATTAGGAATTATGGGCTTATTCATGAATAATTATTCAAATCAATTCAAGGTAGATTCATGAGTAATCTACATTTATGCATTAGAAATATGAATGTCATTTAATATATTTAATGGATTCATTCCCTTTGTAATTGGCCTTTATACTATATAAACAAAGCTAACTCTCTTTGTAAGGAATCCAATTCAGAATTGTATTCAGCTTACAACACCGATAAGTGTTTTGTTTTTAAGTTCTTACATGAACTTTGGAACTTATCAAGCCTTTCTGCTTATGGCATTCAAAACCCAAAAATCTTTGTTTTTACTTTCAACTTATCAAGCTTCTTAGTTTGTGGCGTTTTAAGGGAATCAAAGTGTTGTTCAAATTACTTCATCAAATTTTCATTGATAAAGTGATTAGAATAGTTTCCCTAACTTCAATCTTGAACGATCCATCTTGTTTCAATTCGTTGGAGGGGGTCAATTTGCATTCCATATATATCATAGCTCTTTAGCTATCGGGGTGTATGGTTGCTAAGTTGATGATTTCCATCACTCCACCATTATAAGGAAAAAATACTATACTTGTAGTTGTGGGCAGACTTACAAAGTATGCTTATTTATGTGCTTTATGACACCCTTATACTGCCGCAAGTGTTGCTTGTATTTTTGTGGAGAACATAGCTAACTTACATGGGAGTCCCCGTTGTATTATTAGTGACAGAGATAAGAATTTTACTAGCTCCTTTTAGACAGAGCTTTTCCATTTACAGGGTACTCAGCTAAATATGAGTACTATTTATCATCCACAAATAGATGGGCAAACTAAAGTGGTAAATAGATGCCTAAAAAATTACCTCAGATGCTTTACCAATGACAAGCCGAAGGAATGGATTAAATGGCTTCCCTAGGCCGAGTGGTAGTATAATATCTCTTACCATTCTTCTATTAAAATGACTCCCTTTGAAGTAGTTTATGGTCGAACCCCACCTACCATTACAAAATATATACCCGATTCTTCTAAAGTTGATTAAGTGGATAAGAAATTGCTTAATAGAAATAAGATTATTCAACTTTTAAAGGATAACCTCACAGCTGCACAAGCAAGAATGAAAAAGCAAGTTGATAAACACCGAAGTGAACAAGAATTTACTGTGGGTGATTGGGTTTTCCTTCGTCTTCAACCCTACAAGCAAACTTCCATAAAGATCTGATCTTCCATGAAGCTATCTCGTCGATTATTTGGGCCTTATAAAGTATTAGAATGCATTAGACCAGTTGTTTACCGCTTGGATTTTCCTGCTAGCTCTAAAATACATCTAGTTTTTCATGTTTCCTACCTTAAGAGGAAGTTGGGTGAAGATGAGATAGTGCAATGTCATTTGCCAGACATCTCTACTATTAGGAAAGTTCAAGCTCAACCACAAGCCATACTTGATCGATAAGTTGTAATGTACCGTAGACATCTTGTGACTGGTGCAATGGGCCAACTTCCAAAGGAAGATGCCACTTGGGAGTCCTACAATGCACTAAAAGATAAGTTTTCAGAATTTATGCTGCTCAACCTTGAGGACAATGCTGAATTGAAGGAGGAGGAATTGTTAGGGTCCCTCTATTTTCTGAGTTAGCTTTTGAATAATGTTTTGTTATGTTTATTTAGTTCAGTAAGAGTCGGATATGGGTTTATTTAATATTTATTTATTATTAAGAGTCCAAGTCCTGATGGACTTTGGGCGGAACTCTATAAATTGGGATGTATATGTTTCTTTTAAACAAGTAATAAAATATTATTTAGTCTTTTGACAAACCCTAGGAGGTCGATCCCCTTGAAGTGATCATCCCCTTTTCTCCCCTTTCTTCTACGTTAAAACCCTAAGGCTCTTATCATACATCTCAGCTCAATGGTGTATCCGAGAGGAGAAATCATACACTGTTAAACATGGTGTGGTCCATGATAGGTTTTGCCGACCTACCTATCTCATTCTGGGGATGCGCCCTAGAGACCGCAGCTTACCTTTTGAACAGAATTTCAATTAAGTCGGTAATGTCTACTCCATATAATATATGAAAAGGGAAGAAGCCTGATCTTAAAGTTATTAAGATTTGGGGCTGTCATGCCCACATTAAGAGACACAACCCTAACAAGTTGGAATTCAAGATGGAGCGGTGCAAGTTCGTGGGATACCCCATAGAAACTTGTGGGGATTATTTCTATCACCTAGAGGACCAAAAAGTCCTTAGAGCCAAGAGAGCAGTGTTCCTTAAGAAGAAACACATTCTTGGTGGAGATAGTAGGAGCATGATAGAGTTGAGCGAGGTCGAAGAACCTAGATCAAGCACCACTTCACAGCTTAGGTCTGTTTAGGTACCTAGAATATAGGTTCTGACTTTACGTAGGTTCGATAGAGTATCCCATCCTCTTGAGAGATTGTTAGAACCCTTGCGGATTCTAAGCTTTGGGTTGATCTTTTTAGGAGATCGGCCTCCTTAGAACTTTATAGGAGTTCCTTCCTCCATGTTGCTGCTCAAAGGCTACTAAAAAGATTGATCTATTCCTTGCAAAAGAGGATGAATACATGACTATTTATAGGGCTTCTAAACCCTAACTCTTAATAGGACTCTTACTCAAGAATCCTACTTCTAACCAACTCCTAATGCTTCTCTAAGAAGCAACCTCCAAACTAATCCTAACCTTGGCCGGCCTCTTTAATAGGGGTCGGCTAGGTAGGTTTTACACAAATACCTCTCTCAATTAGGACTCTCCTAGCTAGAGTCCTAACAGACCCGTCCTCTTCAAACCAGCCTTGTCCTCGAGGTTGACTATCCATGAATTTTGAGAATTTGATCTTTAAGACATCATATTTCTCCCAAGTGGCATCTTCTGCTGGTAGGTTTGCTCACTATATTAGAACTTCAGTAGTGGGTCATCGTCGTCGAGTCACGATCCATCGATCAATAATGGTGCTCGGTTGGGTCTAGAGTTTTCCTTAGGTAGTCATATTTGGTAGATGGCTTTAGGCTACCTCATTTTATCCCAGCTTGAGCTTTAAACAAGATACATGAAAGAATGGATGGATTTAGGAGCTGGCAGGTAAGTCCAATCTATATGCTACCACTCTGATGCGCTCCAAAATTTGGTAAGGTCCATAGAACTAAGGTGCAAGCTTCATAGATGCTCTAGTCTGGATTGATGTTTGCTTGTATGGCTGAAGCCGTAGGAAGACCCAATCTCCTACTGAAAATTATCTTTTGCCTTTGTGTTAATCATATTATTATTTCATCCTTACTTGAGCTGTAGTGAGATTATCTTTTAGCAACTTCAGCATTTTGTCTCTATCATTGAGTTCCCTATCTACTTGTTCTACTTTAGAGGTGCCTAACACATATTTTGGGATCACAAGGGGAGGTCGGCCATATATAGCCTCATAAGTTGTATTATACCACCACTCGACTCAGGGAAGCCATTTTGTCCACTCTTTTGGCCGGTCACTAGTGAAGCATCTGAGATATGTCTCCAAGCACTTATTCACCACGTTAGTTTGTGGGTGATACGTCGTACTCATTTTTAATTTAGTGCCCTGCATTTGAAATAACTCTATCCAAAATCTACTCATGAAGACCCTATCATGATAACTTATAATAGATCTCAGCATCCCATGCAATTTTACAATATTCTCCATAAAGATTCGAGCAATACTAGAAGTAGTGTAGGGATTACAAACAGCGCAAAAGTGAGCATACTTTATAAGATGATCAACCAGGACAAGGATTGTACCTTTTCCTTGTAATAAGGGAAGCCCTTCGATGAAGTCCATTGATATATCAGTCCATATTGAGTCCAAGATGGGTAAAGGTTGCAGCTTTTCGGGACTTACCACTATCGTGCCTTTATGTTGTTGACATACATCACATTATGCCACAAATTTAGCAATAATATTTTTCATCCCTACCCAATAAAAATTTTACTTAATTCTCTTATAGGTTCTAAGGAACCCGGAGTGCCTGGCCACAGGTGTAGAATGCATCTCCTGAAGGATGGTCTTTATGCAAGTAGAATTTGGCATAAGTACAATGCGTCCCTTATAACATAATTCTTTTGAGTCTTAATTGTAATGAGCCACGGAGCTTGGTGTTTCTTCTAATTTTTTTATGATCTTACTGGTCTTCGGATCTTCCTTCCATTCTCTCTTAATATCTTGAAGGAAGTCACTGGTCAAAAGCGAAACGGCCGAAAATTCAGCTTGTTCGGGTAGCCATGAAAGCGCATTTGTAACAATATTCTCTTTCCCCTTTTTGTAAGTTATTTCAAATCATATCCAAGAAGCTTTGTTACCTATTTTTGTTGCTCAGGGGAAGATATCTTTTGCTCCAAGAAATATTTTAGGCTTTTATGGTCGGTCTTGATTTGAAAGCATCGCCCGATCAAAGACGTTGTCATCATTGCAGTTTTAAGTTCGTCAAAGGCGGTGGTGGCTTTGTCCGACCATTAGAAAGTATCTTTTTTTAGCAAGGAAGTAAGGGGTGCACTAATTTTTCCATAGTTTTTCACGAACTTGCGGTAGTAGCCTGTTAAACCGAGAAAGTCACGTAGCGATTTTATGTTCCTCGGGGTCGGCCAGTTCTGCATTGCTTCAATTTGGAGGGGTCCACTACCACACCTTCCTTTGATATGATATGCCTAAGATATTCCACCTTCTATTGAAGAAAGTTGCTCTTCAATTTTTTGACAAAAAGAACATATTCTCGCAAAATTGTCAAAACAAGTCATAAGTGCTGAAAATGACTTTCAAGAGAAAGGTTGTAAATAAGGATATCGTCGAAAAAAACCAGCACAAACTTACGAAGATAATTCTGGAAAATATTATTCATAAGGCTTTGGAAGGTGGAGGGAGCATCGGTGAGACTAAAGGGCATTACCAAAAATTCATAGTGGTCGTGTGTTCGAAATGCGATTTTCGGTATGTCTTCTTCGCACACTCATATTTGATGATACCTGGATCGAAGGTCCAGCGTTGTGAAGACTCATGCTCCCTTTAATTCATCAAGCAATTCATCTACTACTGGAATAGGGTATTTGTCCTTGATAGTTATGTCGTTGAGAGCTCGATAATCAACGCACATTCACCATGTTCCGTCCTTCTTTCGTACGAGGAGCACTGGTGAAGAGTAGGGGCTGAAACTTGGCCGAATAACTCCTATTTTGAGCATCTCTTTTACAATCCATTCTATTTCATCCTTATGGAGATGTGGATACTAATATGGCCAAGTATTTGCTAGAGGTTTGCTTGGAAGAATCGGTATACAATGATCATGCCGATGGGTAGGAAGTAGGTTATGCGGTTCGTCAAATATATATGAAAATTCAGCAAGGAAAGGAAGTAGGTTTAGATCTTCAAATTTTGTTGGCTCTCCCTTAGTTTGCTGCTCAAGTTATACCAAAAAGCCACTGCATGCTTTGTGCAAAACCTTCTCCATTTGTTGTGTGCAAATCATCGTTACGTCGCCCCCACATTTCTCGTGCAATATCACCTGTTTCCCCTTACTGTAAAATTTCATAATTAGTTTCACCAAGTTCTAGAAAACATCACCTAATATTGTCAGCTATTTAATGCCAAGCATGGCCTCATAATTATCAAGAGGGAGGAGGACGAAATCTGTAATTATCTCTTGGTCCTACAACAACAGTTTCACCCACGGGCACCTATGATCACATTTCAAAATTCGTCCGTCGGTGACCTTAACATCAAACCTACTGTAATTCTCAATAGGTAAGGCCATCCAAACAGCAACCTTGCTGTTTATAAAATTATTAGTGCTCCCGGTGTCAATAAGAATGGTGATAGGTTGTTGCTTCATAAGTCCTCCCACTTTCATCGTTTGCAGGTTCACGTAACCGGCAAGGGCATGCATCGTAATATCAACCGGCTACTGTTCTTCATGTGTGACCTCTTCGTCATTCTCCTGACCTCCTCATCCATGTCTTCAAGAGGTTCAATTAGTAAAAGGTGGCCCCTTTTTCAGCGATGATCACAGTTCTATGGCTCATCGCAATGTCAAAAAAGACCCTTTGTTGATCGGTCACGTAGTTCTTCTCTTGTCAATTTTTTTGGCAGCGAAGGATGGCTGGGAGTAGAAGGAGGTTTATATGTTGCAGGCCTAGGATAGATTCTCATCCTTTAAGCATCTTGGTTGAGCCATTCTTCTTGTATTTGGGCGAAAGAAATCACAGTTGTCACGGTACGGGGCTACCACGCCTTAACCTCCCCTTTTATCTCTAGCTTGAGTACTTCAATTAATGTTCCTAACAATTAATGGTTAGTCCAATCATGAGAAAGGTAGGATTACTTCTCAAACCTGGTTTGGTACTCTTGAAACGTAGAGGTTTATCGAATCTTTGCGAGTTGGACATCGATATTTTCATACTCCATAGGTCCGAAATGATTCAATAGTGCGTTCTTAAATTGATTCCATGTCGGAGCCCCATGATTGTATTCCATCCAATTATACCATTGAATAGCATTTCCTTCAAGGTGGATGATAGCAATTTCCATCATAGCATCATCCGACTTTCGGTAGTAGTGAAAGTAATGTTCGACGCGCGAAATCCACCCCATCGGGTCTTCTTCTTCCCATCGCAGGAAGTCTACCCTCATGCATGGCTGAATGTCCGAGGGCTGTCCCTCCTTCTCTGGAGGCCTCTCTAAACTCTCTCCTCTCTGAAATTTGGTTGGACTCGACGGTTGTCCAATTCTGAATTCTGCAAACAGAGCACGCAATTTGTCCTCCAAGTGCGATTCAAATCATGATTCAATCCGAGATTCCAATGCTTCAAATTTGGCATCAATTGGATCTTGAGAAGCCATAGCATATGCCTATAGATCAGAGATGTCCCTAACTTTTCTCTATTGATGGGTTAATGGCATGGGGTGGTGGAAGCTTCAGAAAAATTGTGGATCACGGAAAGGTACTGCAGTAGATTTTTACATCTAAAGTGTAGTAGCTTGGATGTAAAAGATCAATGGTTTATATTAAGAATTTTTTGAAGAAACTAAAGGAAAATCTGTTGTTAGGAAGTATCAAAGCTGTCATAAAAATTTGATAGACATTTGGATAGAAAAAATATAGTAGCAAGATAAAACAACTGTGCTATGCGGTTGGAATTCTATAGTGCCTCTTTCGTCGTAGAGATGAAACTTTGCGATGAAAAGTTTGTGCAGCAATATAGGAACAATTTTGTTTTTGGATTTTTGAATAAGGATAACTAAATTGTAGTAGCAGTAAGGTAGGAAATCAGAACCTGTTGCAATTCACGGGGAGATCAAAGGATGATCTGCGGTGGAGGAGATAACAGTGGAATTTGGCGATGATCTTTTAAGCAGTTGTGGGAATTACTTTGGGCAGTTGTGGAGGGCTGATGGATGGCTGTGGAAGGGCAGCGCGATGCCAAGAACACTGCTCTAATACCAGGTGTTAGAACCCTTGCAGATTCTAAACTTGGGATTGATCTCTTTAGGGGATCGATCTCCTTGGAACTCTTAAGGGGTTCCTCCCTCCAAGTTGCTGCGTAAAGGCTGCAGAAAAGATTTATCTATTGCTTAACAAAAGAGGAGGAATATATGGCTATTTATAGGGCTTCTAAACCCCAACTCCTAATATGACTCCTACTCAAGACTCCTACTTCTAACCAACTCCTAATAGGACTCCTACTCAAGACTCCTATTTCTAACCGACTCCTAATGCTTCTCTAAGAAGCAACCTCCAAACTAATCCTAACCTTGGCCAGCCTCTTTAATAGGGGTTGGCTAGGTATGTTTTACATGAATACCCCTCTCAATTAGGACTCTCCTAGCTAGAGTCCTAATAGAGATATATGAGACATATTAAAGGAGAGGATATTGAGGATATTGATCCTCAGACCTACGAGGAGGCTATTACGGGTATAGACTTTGGGAAGTAGCAAGAGGTCATGAATTCTGAGATGAATTCCATGTACTCCAATAAGGTTTGAAACCTAGTTGATGTACCCAAGGGTTTTGTACCCATTGGTTGCAAATAGATCTTCAAGAAGAAGATTAAAGTAGATGAAAAGGTAGGGACCTATAAAGCAAGGCTAGTGGCTAAGGGGTATCATCAAAGGCAATGTGTTGACTATGATGAAATATTCTCACTCATAGTAATACTAAAATCTATTCGAATTCTATTGACTATTGCAGCACACTATGATTATCAGATTTGGCAAATGGACGTGAAAACTATATTCCTCAATGGCAATCTCGATGAAGAGGTATATATGATACAGCTTGAGGGATTCGTATCCAAGGACAGTCCAAATAAAGTGTGTAGGTTGCTTAGGTTCATCTATGAACTGAAGCAAGCTTCCTAAAGTTGAAGCATAAGATTTGATGAGGTGATCAGATCTTATGACTTTATTAAGAATAAAGATGAGCCTTATGTCTATAAGAAGGTAAGTGGGAGTGCTATCACCTTCTTGGTGTTATATATGGATGGCATCCTAATCATTGGGAATAAGGTAGGAATGCTCTCCATAGTAAAGGCTTGGTTATCTAGACACTTCTCCATGAGGGACTTATGGGAAGCATCCTACATATTGAGGATTCATATCTATAGAGATAGATCCAAGAGGATACTTGGCTTGTCCTAGTCCAAGTACATAGACACTATTGTCAAAAGGTTTGGCCTGAAAAATTCTAAGTGAGGTCTCATATCAATGAAATATGGGATATCTCTTTCTAGTAGTATGTCCTCAAAAACTTCTAAAGAAAGGGTAGACATGGATAGGATACCTATGCCTTAACGATAGGGTCTATCATGTATACTATGCTATGTAGCAAGCTTGGTATAGTGCATGCTTTGAGTGTCATGAGTAGGTAGGTATCAAGCGGATCTAAGCTTGGAGTACTGAAAAGTAGTAAAGTGTATCCTTAAGTATTTGAGGACTAAGGATCTTTTACTAGTATATGGAGGAAGTAGCCTTAGGGTTGAGGAATATACAGACTCGAGCTTCTAGTCCGATGTCGATAATAGCAAGTCTAATTCAGGGTATGTGTTCACCTTGAATTGAGGAGCAGTATGCTGAAAGAGTTCCAAGCAAGGTACTATCGCTGACTTGACTATAGAGGTGGAGTATAATGCTGCGGTAGAGGCAATAAAGGAGGGAGTCTAAATGAAGAAGTTCATCATGGATTTGGGAGTCGTGCTGATAGAACCCTTGCAGATTCTAAACTTGGGGTTAATCTCTTTAGGGGATCGGCCTCCTTGGAACTCTATAGGGGTTTCTCCCTCCAAGTTACTACTCAAAGGCTGCAGAAAAGATTCATCTATTGCTTATCAAAAGAGGATGAATACATGGTTATTTATAGGGCTTCTAAACCCCAACTCCTAATAGGACTCTTACTCAAGACTCTTACTCAATTAATACTCCTACTCAAGACTCCTAATAGGACTCCTACTTAAGACTCCTATTCCTTTACAACTCCTAATGCTTCTCTAAGAAATACTCTCTTAACCCTAGCCGACCTCTTCACCTCTTTAATAGGGGTCAGCTTAGGTAGGTTTTACATAAATGTCCCTCTCAATTAGGACTCTCCTAGCTAGAGTCCTAACAGACCTGCCCTCTTCAAATCAGCCTTGTCCTCGAGGTTGACAATTCATGAATTCTGGGAATTTGATCTTTAAGTCATCATAGTTCTCCCAAGTGGCATCTTCCATAGGTAGGTTCGCCCACTGTATTAGCACTTCAGTAGTGGGTCGTCATCATCGAGTCACGATTGTTAGGACTCTAGCTAGGAGAGTCCTAATTGAGAGGGACATTCATGTAACCTAAGCCGACCCCTATTAAAGAGGTGAAGAGGCCGGCTAGGATTAGGAGGTTGTTTCTTAGAGAAGAATTATGAGTTGGTTATAAGTAAAAGTCTTGAGTAGGAGTCCTATTAGAAGTTGGTTAGAAGTAAGAGTCTTGAGT
>LVTN01000814.1:111313-127260 GCA_001649415.1 Musa itinerans | reverse complement strand
TAGAACCCTTGCAGATTCTAAACTTGGGGTTGATCTCTTTAGGGGATCGGCCTCCTTGGAACTCTACAAGGGTTCCTCCCTCCAAGTTGCTGCTCAAAAGCTGCAGAAAAGATTCATCTATTGCCCATGAAAGGAGAATGAATATATGGCTATTTATAGGGCTTCTAAACTCTAACTCTTAATATGACTCCTACTCAAGACTCATACTTCTAACCAACTCCTAATATGACTCCTACTCAAGACTCTTTATTCCTTTACAACTCCTAATTCTTCTCTAAGAAATAACCTTCTATCCCTAGCCAACCTCTTCACCTCTTTAATAGGGGTCGACTTAGGTAAGTTTTAAATAAATGTCCCTCTCAAATAGGACTCTCCTAGCTAGAATCCTAACACATGATTCATGCTTAGTATTAATTATCTAGATCGAAGTATGTTTTTACATGTGCAGGATTAACTATGATAGCAAGGCATAAAGCAAATGAAGTCCCGGAGTCAAGGAAGCGATTTCGTTGGGAGTTCGAGAGTTCGTCGGAAGCCCAGACGTTCATCGAAAGTTCTACAGGAACCAACCGAGAAGTCCAGAGCTTGCCAAAGAAGCTCGTCAGAACTTGCCAAGAAGATCGTCATGAAGTCCAAGAGCTTACCGGGAGTCCGCTGGAACATTGCCGAGAGATCGTTGGAAGTTCACCGAAAGATCATTAGAAGCTCGCCGGAAGAAACTAGACTTACGGATTTATTTAGCTTAAGTATGCCTTAGATTTCGTAGTTAGCATATAATTTGGTTTGAATTTGGGCTAACCCAATTAGGAGTCAGTTGGGCCCATGTAAGGACTGTGTTTGGCCCAATGAGAGGCCTAAACAGTAACCCAAGAGATGACATCGTCATAGCACAGTCTTCGAGACTATGTCAGGCGGTGGTATCGCCAGTCTGAGAGGTCGTACCACCCCTGGCAGGGTGTCAGGCGATGGTACCGCCAGATTGGGCGCTGGTACCACCCAGTTCAATGTCAGTGTCAGATTGACACTGGCGGTGGTACCGCCCGTGCCTAGGAAACCCGGGATGATATATTTTTAGGCTCTAAGTTTAAATCAACTTGACGCCTATAAATATCCCTCTCATCTCTGGTTAACAAATACAAGCATAGAGTATTTAAAAGTGAGAAAATATTGTTGCAATCACTTGAGAGATCCCCTCCTATAGTCTAAGTTTAGAATTATGTTTAGGAGTGTGTGCTTGTAAAGGTTGACTCCTAAACCTGTGAAAAGGAATAGGGGTGTAAGAAGGAGGTTAATCTTCACCAGGAAGATCGATAGTGGATGCCGGTGGTCTCGACGGAAGAGGAATCAGCGAAGTAGATGTAGGTCACGACGACTGAACCACTCTAAAATCGGGTTTGCATTTACTTCTTGCTATTTATTTTACTGCAAACTAAGTCTTTACTTGTCTATTGCTTTCAATACATTTACGAACGTGTTTCAAGTTAAGGTATTTACGAAACAGTTTTCATCGGAAACGGATTTAATCGAAATGAAAAGTTTTGAAGACGTGATTTTATCGCTGCACTAATTCACCCCCCTCTTAGTGCCGACCCCTTTCCTAACAACTACACTATCACGTAACAGTAACATCAACATAAGTTTAGTTATATTTTTTTTCCTTTCTTTTTTTCATTATGTTCTTTTAACTATTTCCTTTTTAATATTCTATACTTTCTTTTCATATGTCCCAACTTAACACAATGATAGCATTTTATTTCTGATTTGGATTTTCTTGTTGACTTGTCTTGATTTTCAAAATTTTGAGAGTTTCTAGTGTTATCTCTCTCCTTTTTTTTTTCCTGTAATTAGTTAATTAAGAAGCAAATCCATGATCCTTTCTTATAGTTTCTTTATTGAATAGACTTTCTTTTAACTGCACTCGTGGATAATTTATTATTAGGAGCAGAATTATTAAGATTTACTATCAAAGTTTCTCAAACTGTTAGGAATGGGTGCCAGACAGAATACAAGTCTACAACTCATCGACCAGTAGATTTTTTATATTATTCAACTAATTATAATATCTTAAAAGTGAATAAGTCTTTTAACCAATAAAATTTTAAACTATGAGATTTTTCTCTCACACAAATTTACCTATTTCATTTATGAAGAATATGCATTTGTTTCCTGAGATACATGAAGGAGTATACTATAATCAATCCATTGTCTAATCAAGCTAATAATTTTTCTATTTATCTATTTCCTTTTTTTTGTTTATTTTGTCACTTAGTTTAGCCTCTTGTCTTATGATGGAAACATACAAATCTTTACAAAATAAAATATCCTCCATTCTTGGCTTCCGAATAGAATAGTTGGTTGCTGTTAATTTAAACATAGTACTGCCTAAATCCTCTATTTGATTCACATAAGTATAATCCAAAGAATTCTACGCTCATACCACTTTGTTGAGAAAAGATTAGACATGAAGTCCTGAATCTACAAAAGTGATAAGCACCATAATCTTCTTTTTTCCTCCTTATGTGAATCAAATAAAATATAATTTAACACCAAATATATTGTAAATAATTTAACAGTGTACACCAATCAGACAAGTGACATAATACTAAGTAAATCACAAGACAAGATTTACGTGAAAAGAATCTTCAACGTGAAGAAAACAATCACAAGCAAACTAGATCAATCATTTCACTATAAAATAATAAGATTATATGTCACTTTTTCTAGATTAACTTGAGGATATCAATATCATATAAAAATCAGAAACTTAGTAGAAGAATAAATGTTAAAGATCTATACCAATCAATTTAGAGAGCATATATCTAAATCAGCATACTAAATAATCATAACAATCGGAATAAATTTCAATAACCAATAGTCTAATCATTCTTCTATATTTTTTTTCATGTGATTCCTTTAGATTTTTCCCATCTAACTCATATAAGATTAGAGTTAAGATTTTTTAATTAATCCTCATGGGTCTCACCATTTAAGTCATGAGTGAGACTGAAAGCATAAAAACTATAATATGCTGTATAAAATACGAAAATAACTTTTATGTCATGATTAAAATCAAATATTTAGATCTAATTTAACGATACGTACCTTTTTGATGTCATCTGTTTAGATATTTCTGTTTGATCTGCAAGCACCGTCTTTAATCCAAGATCGCTGGACATTAGATATATGATATCGTCTTGCACTAACATCAATATCGAATGGGTTTATTGATATGGTACCAATCTGAAAGTAAACTATATAAGGGTAAGAGTGAGAATAGATAAACTTTGATAATCATGTTTTAGTTTATTTTTTATAACCAGTGCCCCAATACATTTATGATATTTTACATAATAAAAAATATTTTTAAATATTTTTATTTGACTTTTGGTGATGTGGTGGGGATCGAAAGACTTTTTTTTCTTTTTCTTTTCTGCTACTAGAATGTCATTTGTCAAATATCCATTAGAGGAAAATATTTTCCCCTTTAGTTTGTAAGAAAACTAAATACATCAACAAACACATATAACAAACTAAATACATCAACAAACACATATAACAAACTAAATACATCATTTATTCAGTTTATAACTTCACATATCTTTTTTTTTTTTCACTTACAAAAGGTGTTCAAGCATCTACACAGAGCAGCTGTATCAGGTCTTTTTTTTACTTGAGAAAGGCTAATGATATATTTTGTGGAAAAAATTAAGTTGTAACAGCTAAGTCAAGTTTCAAAAAAAAAAAAAAAAAAGCTAAGTCAAGTCAACTCTTAAAACTATTTCATTCCGCATTTAAGCTATTAACTTTCATTAAATTTTGCTACTTACATGAAATGAAGTTCCCTAGCTATTTGTGGCAATAGCTGCTGCGATAATAACTTCACTTTGTGATACACTGATACTTACGTTTTCTTTCAATTACTACGCAATTAAAGTACACACAATATGATGACAATTAACGGTGAACTTTAGTAGAGGTAAGAGATGTTCTTATGCTATCT
Organism: Musa itinerans; assembly: GCA_001649415.1. NCBI lineage: Eukaryota > Viridiplantae > Streptophyta > Magnoliopsida > Zingiberales > Musaceae > Musa > Musa itinerans. The sequence continues at coordinate 123,260 of LVTN01000814.1, read as the reverse complement.
TCTTATAGTTTACAGTGGAAATTACGGTAAGCCATGTTTTGGTACTGTTGAGAGTATGGGTAGAAATTTCTGGATGATGAGGTCAACAGTGTGCATCATCTTAAAAAAAAAAAAAAGTTTGCTTGGATATTAGGAAGAATGTTTTTTGTGAAATGATTTCACGGAATACTGTTGCAATCCATGGGATGAAATTTGTAATACCCAAAAATTTTCATAAATTTGTAACACTGGATTCAACGTTAAAATTATATTGACTTAATTTGATTAGTGGACTATTATTAAGTTAAATTTAAGTCATTTGTGTCACTGGCTCAAGCTAAGAAATTTTAATTATTTCAACAATAACATTGAAACATGGTGAGAGATTTAAATAGAAAATGACTACTAATGGATAAAGTCATGAAGAGACCATTAGATTACGGGCATCAAACCTTTTAAGTGAAAAAATATAATATTTTAGTTTAATCTCATATTAAAAAATATATTAAGTGTTAGATTGACTCAAATCTAAGATTAAATATTTCAGACTAATGAGTTAGATCTAATGAGATTAATGAGTTAGTTATCTCATCTTTCAATTTTACCTATTCCTACCTTTTTCTTACTTTTTATCTTTTTAAATCTGATTTATGGGTTTAGTTTATCAAATGAATTAAATTTGATTTAGAATTCTAGAATTAGATAATTTCATAAAAGCAAATTTAAGAACTAAATTCAAATTTAATATAAAATATTTGGAATCTATAAAAGAATTTAGAATATATATATATATATATATATATATATATATATATATATATATGATACAATGAAGAGTGAAATTATAAATGCAAAGAAAAACACATTCCAATTAATATTATATGGTGTCTATTTGTAGATGGTGAAAGAGATGATTTTCTCAACTAAGTAAAGATTTCCTTGTACAGTTAGAAAATCTCATCTGCTATGTAGTTGAGAGAATCTATTTCCTCTCTGTTATCATGCCCTCACAAGATCGAGCTCCTGTCAAGCTCGATCTTGACAGGAGCAACTATATACCAATATGTGTGAGCAACTAGAAGTCTACAGTGATGACAATGATCAAAGAAGAAGAAGTATTGATGAGGTGGGTTGTTTGCAAATGAGGTCTTCATCGAAGGAGAAGACTTTGCAATATTGTGTAAAGCTGTAGATTTTTGTGCAGCAATTCTAAAGTAAGGAATCAGAAGTGCTGCACTTAGGAATCTGGGCGATGAAGTGCATGCTTCCGGTGATGAGCAACACTTTGTTGAAGGAGGAGTTTGGCAACACATTGTGTGGCAACGATGGGCAGTAAGTGGCGTGGAAGTGGTTCCAGTTTAGAGAGCACAGAGAAGAACTGTAATCAGTGCAATTCAAAGAGCATAGAGAAGGGTTGGCGGCAATCGGTGCAAATGTCAGAGGACAAGACCACGCAGAGAAGATGATCGCCAAGCTCTTGACTGATCGCAGTCGCAGTGGGAGAGGCGGATCGTAGGAGGGGCCTCGAAACCGGTAGAATAGGGGAGGTGAAAGGGGAGACAGTAGATCCGCAGCGGCGTATGAACTATCGTAGACGAGGAGAAAAAAATTTCTCAGGATCAACTCGATGGGGTGCTGTAGCAGCTGCGATGGCTCCTCACAATTGCTGCTCTGGTACCATGATACAATGAAGAGTGAAATTATATAGACAAAGAAAAACACATTTCAATTAGTATCATATGATGTCTATTTATACATCGTGAAAGAGATGATTTCCTTAATTGAGCAGCAAGATTTGCTCGTGCAGTTGAAGAAATCTCATATGCTATACAGTTGAGGGAATTTCTCTGTTATTAGAAAAAATCTCTTTGTTATCAATATATATATATTTATATATTTAAATTTTTAAATAATAATTTAATATATTTAAATATATTAATTTCAATTAAAATATTTAAAAATATAATATAATTGATGAAGATTGATTACTTCAATTTTTTTAAACAGATTACAGGCAAATAAGTTGTAGGTTGTAACCTAAACTTACTAATTTTTTGATAATTTTAAATAATTTCAACTTGATGATATCATCATATAAATGTTAAATTGATCACAAAGTAGACTATATATAAAAAAAATTACTTGACACGATTTATATCAAAACGTGAGCCTAAATTCAAATCCAGACCCAAATAAACTCGATACCTGCAACGGGTTACTTTGACACTTCAATTGTTTGCTCACCCACGTCGCCACTATGCCTACTTGGACCCACCGCAGCGGTTGTTGGTCCTCAGCCGAGCTTTCTGGGCTTCACGCCCAGTGGTCGGCCGGTTGAACTGCTGCTGATCTAACCTCTATCTCAATGCTTGGGGCCCACTGTACCCCAATTTGTAACTGGGCCCACGCTAGTTCCATTAAGCAGCCCTGCCAAAACATACCAACAAGCTATCAGAAATTGAAATGTTTATCGTGACAAAAATCAATATAATCATAATTAAATCATAAATCATGAAAAATGGTCTTATACTATTCTTGAATCAATTTTTTTTTTAAGTAAAAATAAATTGATTATGTACAAAGTTTCTACAAATAGCTTTGTCTATACAAGTCATAGACGAAGCCAGATAACTTATTGAGTACACAAGCAATAATTATGACTACACATGTCGTAGACTTTAACTCCTAATTATAGCCAATATGTCCACGACTACTTGTGGGTACAGCATTTAACATCATGCTTAAGATCTTTAGCTAATAGCAAAATTGAATTTGACAAAAATATCTTTTTCTCTTCGTGTAAAATACTCCATTTTGAGATCGTGCTTCATGCATGATCTTGAGTCTCTAATAATCTTTGTCAAGAGCTGAGCATTGTTTGTGTGTTGACACTCAAAGATTCTACTACATCTTTCTTTCCACACCCACCAAATAGCACATCTAAAAATAACTTTTGCCAATTTTGTAAGAGGCCATTTTCCTGAGAAACATTTCATAAAATCGCCTAATTCCTGATGTAAGTTTGGTTGCGGTAGCCTATTCAGTTCAAATCGCTGGAGAATCTCCTTCCATATCCATTTTGTATAGTCACAAGCAAAATAGAGGTGGTCAATAGTTTCTTCTTGCTGCATACAAAGGGAGCATCGGTTAACATGATAGATACCTCTTCTCTTCATATTGTCTATTGTAGGTAGTTTATTAAGAAGGGCTTGCCATGTACATAAGGAATGTCTTTGTGATCCCGGTCTATCCCATGTCCAACTGCTTGGGATCCACTTGTTATTTCTTTGCCTGATTTGATTCCAAGCGAATGTGGCACTAAATTTGCCATTGTCATGAAGCCAAATAAGTTTATCTGAAGAGTTATTCCTGATTGGAATAGCTGTGATAGTCGGCCAAAGTGATAACATTTCAAGAGAAATAGGATTAGGAAGACACTAGGTACCATCAGTAATGAACTCGGAAATCTTCCAATCTTTGGGAGCCCCAAGGTCTTTCCGTATTCTGTCACCATATAATTGAAATATACTTTTCCCATTTATCCAAGGATCATACCACATATTAGTACTAGTTCCAAAAAAGATTGCATATGAAATGTGTTTGATTAGCCAATTCCTTGCCTTTAAAATTCCTTTCCAAGCTGCAGAGTGGTATGTTCTTGTTGAAATTTTTCAAATTGATTCCTTTGAAAGATACCTAGCAAAGACCCAATGTGACCATAAGGAACATTTATTTTGCAAGAGATCCCACAATTGTTGTACCAAACATGCTTTATTCCAATCTCTAAAATTTCTCAAGTTCAGCCCCCCTTCATCTTTCGGTTTGTAGATGCTGTCCCAATTTACCATATGCATTGCTTTATCATTTGTGTAATTCCAAAAAAAGTTCATTAATAATCGTTCAATATCTTGGAGAAGTCCAACAGGCAGAAGAAATGCATTAGACCAATATATAGAGTAAGAGTATAACACCGAATGGATGAATTAAAGTCGTCTTGCTTTTGAAAGAAGCCTATTTTTTCAGGAGGAAATTCTACTCTTGAATCAATTATTTATATTTTATAATCAATAAAAACAATTATATCTTTGGCTAGGGTTTATATGTAATATTATTTTGAAGTTACTATAAAAGAAATTAGTTTGAAGAAGTTCCAAATTTAACTCTATTAGGATTTCTTCATAAATTTTAAATTATTTATTGCCGACTAGCTTAGATTCCCATGTGATCATACTTCACCTTACTTATTGTGTGGCTCACTAGGGATACATACATACCGTTCAATCAAGAAGAATATATATATATATATATATAATAATAAAGTCATTGACTATATAAATCTTTGACGATAATTATATTAATTAGTAAATAAAAATATATTTTTATTTATATTTTTTATTAAAATCTTTGGGATCTTTCTCTCGTACCAATATATATTTTACCTCTTCCAATTGTTATAGGTCTCGTGAGCACTCATATAATTTTAAAAGAAATTTTCTTTTATCGAAATAATACCTAATATATTATTAAAAAATAAAAAATACACATAATATGATTAATATATTCTCAGTTTTAATTAATATGAGAGGATATTAAAGATTCAAATCACGTAAGGATTGATAAGGACTTCAAAGTGCGACAGCAATCATTTCTTCCCCATTTCACGGTAATTGCACGGTTTCCGGAACCTAAAATAAGGCTATTTGCTAGAAAAAGAAAAATACTATTCACACTGGGCGGTGCGGTACCGCTCCCGCTGCGAACGAACTCATGTTTCGTCTCGCCCTCTGAAATAAAAGTCTAGAGATCGCGAAATTATCTCTTACCCTCTCTCTCTCTCCAAACCCCTTCGTCCCTGACCCACGCCTCTCCATCCATTTTCCATAGATCTTATTGTGCTCCTTGTTCCTGTCCGAATCTGGTATGTCTTTCTTAATTCTTATCTATCTTATGTTAATTTTGTTTGTATACCGTTTTCGATCTACGTATTAAATGGTTATACTCTTGGATTTTCACTTGGATCTGAAGAGGCTGGTTCTTGATCAGGTCATCCGATTTGGGATTTTTGGCCGCCTAGATTCTTGAAGCTCGTTTTGATTTGCCATGGCGGCTCCTCCTGCTAGGGCTCGGGCGGACTACGATTATCTCATCAAGCTTCTTCTGATCGGTGACAGCGGTAAGGATCTGATCACTATTTTGTATTTGTTTGATTCGGTTCGTATGGGTTTGTGAGGCGTTATTGTTGTAGTTTTAATTCGAGGGTTTCACATATGCGTTAGGGGCAACATAATGACTTATCTGTTGTCAATTTGGGAATTGGGTGTTTATTCATGAATGAGGTTTTGTTTCCGTTGTTAGGATTTTTATTCGCCTTGGTGTATTGCAATAAGGAAGATGGATATTTGGCATTAGATAGTGACCATGGATTTCGGTTTGCATCTGATGGTATCATGATAGTTTTCGAATGCGGTGGCTCTCTGTTGAAATGCTATTATTTTCTTCTAGTGATTCATAATGTAACATGACTGAAGCTCATTTACGTCTCTTCATAAATGTTTCATGTACACTCTGATGTTCTAGATCACGGCAGGATGTTGAAACTTTGATCTACCAACAATAATCTGCCATTCATACTTCAAAGGCTATATGTTAGACTCTCTGTTTTAGTATCAGAATATGCAATATAATGATTAACATTCCAGTAGCATTTAAAGGAGCATTCTCTAGTCAATCTGAACATTTGGAGATACAATGTTTGCTACAATATTTTGGTGGCCTCATGAATAAACATTGAATATTTATGGTAATCACTATAGTTTTGTTTGACATTATCCTTTTTTAATTTGCCTGACCTTTCTAGTATTTATCTTCTAGATTTTAATACATTTTGGTACAATTTAATGCTCTTATGAATTACTTGAAAAGCATGAGAAATTGTGATACTCCCTCCGCATGCATGAGAGTCCTCACTTCCTGAACTTGGAGTGATGCTTTGATCGGGGACCACTGAAATCACTTATGAGGAAGTAAAAAAAAAAAGCTTAGAATTGTAACAAAATACAAGAGGTTATTCTAAAAGAACAAGATAAAAAAATAGGCTCAGTTGGTTTAACATTATCCAAAAACTAAATAAGTTCATCCTAACAGGTATATTCTGATTAACTATTTTTAGGTACAAATTAACAAATAGTTGATTATTATTAATTCTATCTAGTAATTATTATATAATGCCTTTGTTAATTCTACACTTATTTTATTATTTTAATCTGATTTATTTCCAATATTATTTATTGTTTGTTGTTTGCTTATAGACCATTCACGGAATCAAATTTTTGTTTTTTCGATCAGTGTAAACTGGTGTTCACCAATTTAACCAAGAATGGGCACTAGACCATATAAGCTTTCACCCCTCCATATTTATTTTGTTATTACTTTTTTGATGTTACCAAGTGTCACAGGCCAGTTCATCACTTGGTATATGGGTATCGATTTATTTGGCTATCGAAACCTTGGGTGAACCTGTAAATATTTGGTACAATTGTTGAACATGCTTCATTTGATTTATAGAGGATATATAAACAGCTCATGAGGGGTAGCTAATGTCTATGTTCGCTAGAATATAATTTTAAAGTAATTGGCTTACTTTGTTCTTGAACTCCAACGTTTTTCATTAGAATTAATGTTATCAAAAGTGCTAGGTGCTGAAAGGAACCAAGGTTCTAAATTGCTTGTGATGCTGGTCACTTGAATAGGTGCTTGCCCAAGCAAATCAATGCATTTATCTCATAAAAATTATGGATATCTAGTTAAGGATAAAAATAATCATTAGAAAAATGAATTTCAATTGAAAATGAGTCTTGTGCCGTTACATATAAAAACAATCACCATTAAAACATCAATTATATGTATCTAGATCTATAGTGCATTAAATTAAAAAAAACATAATTAAATTAGGCCATGTATAAATAATAAAATAAAAGAAATTGAAAACATTTATTAGTCCGAGACTCCAAAATCTCTAATAATCATTAATGTCCATGTTATCATCAACATCATCATTGTGCTCATGTTCTTCATTACTTGATTTATAACCCTCAATATCTTCTTCTGTTTCATCAGAATTAACTTCTTCCTCAGCATTTATTGTCCTGGAATTTAATGCTTTTGTAGTCATCTTTGTTTTTGCTTGTTGTTTTAGTATATATACTTGTTTCTCTTATACTGGATGATTTTGCTACATCATATTGATCTATATTAACTTAAAACTTCTACTTTATCCTCTATCGGCATTCATATTCAAGATCAAAATCTCAAGGATTTGTTAAATGGGTGATGCACTTTAATCTTTTGATGCTTCATTTCAACAACAACAGGCTCAACTAACAAGTCAACATTGACATGGGCATAGTTGAATATGAGAGCCATGATACGATGATAATGCCTAAGGCTTTTCCAAATAGTTGAAACTGTGGTCCAAGCTACTATCTAGGCCTTGGTAAGGCAAACTCATTGTTGCCCTGTCTCTTATACAGATAAAGAGGCAAAACTATTGAGGGATTAACATAGGCGGATGAACTTGAGGAAAGGATAGTTCCTCGCATGTGGTCGATACTACTAGAATTCAGAAGCCAATCAGAGTCCGTGATTATAGCTCTCGTCATACACAGGGTCAACAATCTTCCAAAACTAATTCTGGCACCACCATGCTGTTCCTAGCGGAATATTCAATCCTAACTAGAATGACAAATTATGTTGTTGAGTTAAGGCTTCTCACTTAGTAGGCATGCTAGTGGAAGATAAAGCCGAATTTAGGAAAGTAACATGCTCCTAAAAATCTCATAGGAATCATTGATTGGAGCTTTTGTGGGTGGCCTGGGGTCCCTCATAGGCATACAGAACCATTAGCCATTTGCAATCCCTTTTGGGATCTTTCTTGGATGCATAGGTAGTTGAAGAAGTATTTAAACAATTATATCCCACTAGCCAATAAGTACTCCTAGGCCCATCTTTGAGTTTGGGTTAGTCATAATACAAAAGTTTCAGACTTGTCTAGTCCTACTGGAATTATCTAAAAACTTGAAAATTTAAAGACCATGTTGATCTATAACAACTAGAAGATTTTGTAACCTGCTAGGAAAGAATTTTTGCCTCCTTTTTATTGGAAATGGAGGTTAAATAGATACGCCAAGGGTTTGCTAAGTTGGTGCTTATGGATTTTGATGATGATGATGAGGTTACTACATCATTGTAATGAATCTTGAAAAAACTATGAAGTTATAAAATACGAATATGAATGCCTCGATGGAATCTCACACTGACACATGATACTCTTACTGAAAACTCCTGTGAAGAATCATCACCTTCTATAGTAGATATAGGATTTATTAGTAATTTCATTAGTTCTGAGCAAATGAGATTAGGCATCAACCATATTGAGGCAACATTACTGGACTTTGCTAGCCCTTTCTATGGGGCTCTTGACCTAAAACAAAACTAAACCAGCTGTTCCACTTATTGGAGACACATCAAGAGTTATCTGACAGTATGTTTGGATGTCTATTTTGACTTGGAAATGATGGGACCTGTTAGTTGCTGGAAAGGCCTATGTGAAGTTCTGCATCAAGTAATAGTTCGGTGGATTTCTGATTTCCATCAAGGTTTCAGCTGAATGGAACTATAGTGGGCCTTTTCTTAAGTCCTATTTCCCCTCAATCAGGTAAGTGATTTGGCTAATACAAAGGAAATGGCCACCCCATTCCAAATAGCAAAGGGTGCCGTGTCAGTCTTATATGTGCCATTGACAAATCTTTTCTCTTGGCAAGACTAGGAGGTGACAACACAAAGACCTGGGTGCACAGCAATAGGGGACTGCCAATCACTGTCTCTTAAGAGAAGAGCTTGGTCAGCAGCTTAAAGAGAGTAGAATAAGTTTCTACAGGGTATTTAGGTCCATAATTTTATGTAATGTAACTCCAATTTGGAGAGGGTAATGAGTAGCCTATAAATAAGGGTCATTTTGAATACACAGGATATTGGTTGGTGTAACAAACATGTATCTTCTTCCCCCTAATCTCTCTTCCTTTTTCTTTTTGTGAAATTTCTCATTTCCCTTACAGATGTCATTCTGTAAGTGATGTGAATCAACATACAATAACATTTACTTCATTTTTTTATAACCTGATGCAAGTGTGATAAAGCATATTGTATATAGAGAATGGATATCACTACCACATGTAGCAAACTCGCAAAGTAGATCTTGGCTGTTAACATATTATTTGTTTTGAGAACCTTTTCACAAATAAAATCCATCTACTTTAGATGCCCTGATTATGTATTTTTTTTCTTAGTTGATTATGTGCAACATGAGATGATATGCTGTGTTCTCTAGGTGTTGGAAAGAGTTGCCTCCTTTTGCGTTTCTCAGATGGTTCCTTTACTACCAGTTTTATTACCACAATCGGGTGAGTTCAGTTTCAAGGAGCAATAGTTTACATTTGCTTATTTGTAATTGGATTTGCAATCCAATCTCATTAGGTTGTTCTAGTTCCAATGGCAATTACCTGATCTCTGCGCAGCATTGATTTTAAGATAAGAACAATTGAGCTGGATGGCAAGAGGATTAAACTACAGATTTGGGACACTGCTGGACAGGAACGCTTTCGAACTATCACAACTGGTAGGCTTCTTGTTTCTTTTGATCTTGACCTTTGCCCTGGGTTTTTCTATTGCATGCCATCTTTTCTATGTAAATCTTTGAATGAATAACTTATTTTCCTTTATTCTTTCAGCTTACTACCGAGGCGCTATGGGCATTTTGCTCGTTTATGATGTCACTGATGAATCTTCTTTCAATAGTAATAATATTCTTTATGTTCTCACTGTAGTTTTGCCTGTTCACTTTCTGGTTTTCTTATTCAGATTCTCTATATTCGTGGTAACATACAGACATAAGGAACTGGATTCGCAACATTGAACAGCATGCTTCTGATAGCGTAAACAAAGTTTTGGTTGGTAACAAGGCTGATATGGATGAAAGTAAAAGGGTATGTTTCTGTGTGTTCAACGTCCGATAGTTGATTTGTTTGGCCATTAGTTCATAAAACCTTGCTGCCTCTGGTGTTCTTTTTTCTGCTCCAAGTTTATAAACCATTTTCTATAACTGGGTTCTTTTCAGGCTGTGCCGACATCAAAGGGGCAAGCTCTTGCTGATGAATATGGGATTAAGTTTTTCGAGACTGTATGTGGCTATGTTGGTTTCTATCCTGTCTCTACTTATGCTAGTTTTTAACAATGTCTTTGATATGCTGCAGAGTGCAAAGACGAATCTTAATGTTGAACAAGTCTTCTTTTCAATTGCAAGAGATATCAAGCAGAGACTTGCAGAAACTGATTCAAAACCTGAGGTAGAAGCAACCTTTTTCTATGTCAAAATATCACAACTTTCTAATTTTGAAGATTTAACCTGTCGTCTGGTTGCAGGATCGGACCATCAAGATAAACAAACCAGACCAGACAGCTGCAGATGGCACTGCTGCACCAACATCGTCGTGCTGTGGTTCCTGAGGGAATGATTACCTGATGGTGGTGGTGATAGCGATGGTGGTGGTTGTGGCAGCAACGGCAATTGGGTTCAATCTTTCATCTCGTGGGAACTAATTACTTATTGGTCAATGGTATTTCGAGGATAATGATGATGGAGCTTGTATTTTCAATCCTTCCATTCTTTGAAACTTAGCTGGCATGTGTTTTTCTTGTTTGAGATGTGGGAAACCCATGTACGTTTATTTATTTATTTTTTTTTTCGGAAGGATCCGACATCACGATTGATGTGATGGTGATTGATAAACCTTTTTTAATTCGACTTTATTGGCATAGTTATACCTATGCTTTGTCATTTAAGATTTTCACTCAATCCACAAAGATGATGACGCAAATGTTAAAAAGTCTTGTAATGTTGGATGACAGGCTCTTTGGAGGGTATGTTTGTGGGCTGACATGATGTGTGGCCTTTCCGTAGCTCTTGTATGAATGCTAAGATGGGGCTCCTATGTTCCTTGTGTGTCAAATTCATGTTGTTTGTGATGATTTGGTTCGATGCGTTTTAGGATGATGATGCATTCTATTTTACGATCGAATGGTAGGATTTGATTTGCTCATCTTCAGCTGTCAGACTGAAGTAGCCAGCGAGGCCATGAGGCGTTAATAGGAGTGATCAAGGAAGGGGAAGCCTGCCATTGTCGCCAAGCTCTCGGTATCCACCACTACGGGGGTCATTTGTTAGACTTGCGGCTGAGGGAGTCAGACGTCATGACATGTGCAACTTGTCATTGGGGATGCCTATTGCAACTTGAATTCTGGCTTAGTTGGCTTTGACTGGTCAATCAGATCGATTGTTTAACTAAGATAGAGTTTATTTTTCCTTAGTTGGAACAGTACCAAATTTATCACTCGTTATTAAAGATGGCTGTTGGTGCTCTTTGGCCTTCAAGACAGGGATAGCCCTTCGACAGATCCTACTTGACTCGTAAAATAGGGAAGACTAAGATCAGTCTTTGATCAAATAGTGCAGAAGTTTTTTTTTAACACGATGGATTTATCTTTTGGTTTTTATTTTAGCAATATATCTCTTTGATTCTGGTCTCTCTTTCATACTTTCCTTTTTATTTATCTTTATATTGATATTGTATCTTCCCTTGAAGATAAATGAAAACCGATAAAAAAAAAAGATAATTTTATTTATACAGGGAAAATTTTATTGTCGTTTAGTATTCACACTTCCATAACGTTAACTTTTTTTTTTTCCATCATAAAGTTAACTTTTACATATTGTTTTTACACTTTTTCTAATGATTGGTTAATGTGATATTAAATATAAAGGCCTTAGATTTTAAAGTCGATTTAAGTGTGAAATTTATCATGCAGATCTTTTTGTGTAAATTTACTGTTTAGACCCTTTTATCTTCCCCCGCCC
>LVTN01000814.1:46979-101849 GCA_001649415.1 Musa itinerans | reverse complement strand
TATATATATATATATATATATATATATATGAGGCGACGTCGCCCCACCCGGGAGAAGAGAGAGGCGACGTCACCGAATTATATATATATATATATACCGAGCGATATACCGAATGGTATACCGCTTGGTATATTGTATCGTACCGTATCGAGCGAATGTCGAAATGTCGGTACGATACGATATTTTAAATTTTGCTTTTGACTATATTGCAATGAGGATGATACAAGTTATGAAGAATAATTCATTATAATATAGACATATTAATACAAAATAAATCATAGTATATCATAGAAAGATGTTGTTATAGTAATTATATCTTACAAAAAGGTAAAAACTTATTTACTTGTAGCTAAGTGATTGACAATGGGTGGCCCTGATGCTTCTCTAATCACCATATAGGTGAAGTATAGGCAAAGTAACGACAAAGGAAAGAAAAAAATCATTTATAGATAGTGCTTATAGGATTTGGGACAAGTCCTCTTCATATTTTGTCTCTGTGATGACATCCTATTTTTGTAAGAGATTAAAAACTACTCTTTGTCTTCCTTGCATGTCCTTTAATATTATTTCCTTTGTACTTCCTAGCAATGAATGGACAATGCTACAGTAATGATGGCAGACAACAAATCTGATGCTTATAGAGTGAACATCAAACATTCTAATGGTTTTGTCTCCTCCTTTGTTTCATAGTCATAGTCAGAGTTCTTTTCTTCAAGGATTTTAATTTTGAATGATACTGCCCATACTGGGCGGTACGTATCGGTCTGCTAGCAGATCGGTACGCGGACCGCCTGTTACCGGGCGGTATTAGCCTGGCTACGGTGAAGGAAGAAGAAGCGTCGAGGGAGAAGAGGGAGAAGGCACTCGAAGAAGAGGGAGAATCGGGAGAACCTCGATGCTTTTCGATTCGGCGCCGCCCTCCCGCGACGATCCCGATCCAGAAGGTAATGGAGAGGCGGCGGCTCAGCTTCTTCTTCATTGTGTTCTTCACCGAAGGTTGAAGACGCTTGCGGCATTCGCCGCATTCTTCACCCAAGGCCGGAGGCAGCCTACAACACCTTCACCGAACGCCGCATATGAGGAGAAGACTGGTCTTGTCGTCTGACACGACGAGGAGAAGAAAAAGAGGCGACATTGCCGAGGCAACGTACACCGCCTTTATATATATATATATATATATATATATATCTCGAGCGATACACCCTAGCGTATTGCTCGGTATGCCTATACCGTACTGTATCGAGCAAAGCTCGAAACACCGGTACGAAACTAAATTACAAACCTTACTTTTCTCTTTTTAACATCTTGGTTTCCCCCTTTCTTACCGTCGTTCCACTCCCCTCCTTTTCTCTTTTGTGGCATCGAATGGGCTAGAGTTGGACAAAATCGGCAATGTTTAGTTGAGTTTGGGCAAATCTGGCCAATTTTAACTGATCTGGCGATATGGCTGACAAATCAGCCAAAATCGGATTAGTCTTGGATGGTAAATCAGGCTTGATACTAAAAGTTAGGTCTGTCCTTGCCAGAGGCTTCTTCCTGCCGAATTGTCCTGATTATGTGGCATTCCAAGTTTTGTGTCGACACCATCTGACTAGACTTTAATGAATGACATTGGTGTTTCGTTTGAGTTCTAATTCATTCAAGGATGCATCACAGAAAAGGGGTGTCATGTACAGGATGGCCAGGACAAATATACATAGTGCTTTTGAGGGTACTTGCAGCTTAATAGTGCCTGTAACTGGACTTAGAAGTGGGATCATGGATCTATGATGATGATTGTTAACTTTCTTTTTCTTGATAATTGTTGTTATATTCCTCTCCATCTCTTGTTCTCTTGGAGGCATCTCTTCCTTGAAGAGAAGTGCCCATAAGGAGGAGACCAATCTTGAAGCCTTCTCTTGTCTAATGATAGTACCTTGGCTTGGGATTGGGTGCCAACTTTAGCTCGTTGATCTAAGTATAGAATAGAGTGACACCCACTATGCTGGTTGACAGTTGGCACAATATGCATAGTAAAAGAATGTGCAAGTGTATGGGTTCTGGTCGCAAAGGAAAGAAAAAAGAAGAGAAAAACAAAGCATGTGTTGGAAAAAGCATACGTATGACGTAATGCCCTCATATCATGTAGGCATCGTGTTCTTTTCTTCCTCAAAATTCTGAACTCAGTTGAGATGAGCAGGGGCTGGAGCAAGCGGATGCCTTCCACTTTGTTCTTCTGTCAAGTCACAAAATTTGGGAAACAATTGTAAGTTAAGTAATATTTATACTGGTCCAGTCCGACAATAAAGTTGTTTGGCCATCTATTTTCTTCACTTAGGAACTATTTCATTCATCATAAAATAGGATATTTTGTGTTGCCTTCTTCTGACAGAAAGATGGTCTCTTTTAAAATGGTATGACAATTGGGAAACTTTCAACCTTTTCTTGATACTTTGATTGAATTTTAAAATTCCATGTTTTCCTCTGAGCTTTGCTATTTCATGGAACAATATTGATGGGAAATGGCTTAATATGCGGTGATGATGTCATGATCAACACATGACACTGTTGGGATCTGGTTGTTTGTACTTTGTAGATCTCACCACTTAATATTGGCCAACATGATTGATTGGATTGATCCAAGCTGAAAAGATAAGAGTATACTATTGCTGCAAATTTGGACAGCAGAAATAAAAAAATAGCGTATGAGAAAGGAAGATAAGTGAAAATCTTGTATGGTAGAAAAACACATAGAAGGTCTTGTAACTAGTGAAAAGTGGTATGACTTTATATGGAAATGACCATGTACATATGGAAATGGCACAACTGAGTGCTGATTTGGTATATAATGAGATAAAATCAATTACGGCTCTGATTAGGGTTCTTTTTTCTGAAGACTATTTTGGTTTCTCAAATAGTTGAACAATACTTGTGTTTTTCCATGTCAGATTAAGTCTTCTTTTGGAATCAGAATCCTTTATGAATCTTTTTGAGATTCAAGGGCTGTAAATACAGATGAGGATAGAAATTTGAGTGGACACATTTATTCTATTTTGCTCTCAGTAACTTTATATCTAACAAAAAAAAGGGTGATTGTTCTTGTTAAAATAATAGACTATTAGGTTAATAGGGTGATTGCTCTTGTTAAAATAATAGACTATTAGGAAAAGTAACCTAAAGCCTGTACAACTTTAATCAGAAAACATAACTGAAATTGCTAATAACACAAGTGGTATTAGAAGTTTGAAATTTGAGTTTGGATAGTATTTGTCTACTTGAAAGCACCATTAAGTCTCTTGTTGTTAATATTATAGATGTGTCAAATTTAACATATGCATGGTATATGTTACATGTCGAAGATGGATAGATGTCCTGTCCATGGAAGTGCTTGGACAGTTGACACCAACACATAAGCTTCAAAAAAGAGCTGTGAAATTCGTTAATTTTCCCATGGATGAGATACTGATCATGCATGTGGTATACTGACCTATGCTGCTCGATATTACTGGAAAAAAATAGAAAAATGACATACCAAGCGTGATCGGACTAGTATTTTAAATTTCAAACCATGGTCATAAGTAGGGTTTTTAATTTCGAATAATACCCGCCCGGTATGGGCGGTATGTATCGGTCCGACAACATACCAGTACGTAGACCGCTCGTTACCAGGCGTAACGCTTAATACCTCCCTGTATCAGACGATACGGGGGTATATTGGATGGTAACGATCGAAATTTCGATCGTTACCGCCCGACATAGCTCGGTAACGGTCGATTTCGACCGTTACCAATCTGTAGCAGTGCTCCAACGGTCAAAATGACCATTAGAGCCCTTTATCATGGGTTTTTAAATTCATCTTCTCCCCTATTTCATTCTCACACTCTCTTAAACTATCATAAACTCATTTTTTCTCACATTTACACTCTCCTAAACTCTACAAAGCAACGATTTATGAATTGACAATTCAAATGATTTTTTTGTAGATATTTTAATATCTACAGAAGAGTAATCCGTAATGGACCGAAATACGAACCTTGCACAAGGTTATTCCTCAAAGTCTGAAAAAGATATGTGATACTATTCTTACCTAATTTGCATTGGTTTTGCTAAACTTATACTATAACTATATTTATTTCTAACTTAAAAATCCTATCCTAACTTTTTTTATTTTTAGGTATTTTCGGAGGATTTTATGCCTAAATTTGGTGTACCACTCGGTACATAGTACCATACCGAGTGAAGCTCGAAACTTTGGTATGGTACGAAATTTCAATCCTTGGTCATAACTATCATATCCTTTTCTGTGAACGTAGCCAAAGTTTGCATGTTAGTTCTGTTACCTGCAAGTACTTTTTGTAATAGATACTTATAATTTCTTCATGTTGACACAATGAAGAGTTACAACCATAAAATATATTGAAGAAGATAACATGTAGTAATCGATTACATTGGAAGCTTAGATAGAAATTCATAGATTCTCTGTGAGGTTCCTCCCATCTTTTGTTAGTCCACTCATATACACTTGGTTGTATCTTTTGCTTTATTTTTGATTCTTTATTGATAGATATTATCACTTTTTCATTGTCTTTTGTTTAATTTAGAGCACAGGATAGAAGCTTCGAATCTCTCTTTTTCTTTTTTCACCATATTTTGTGTGTTTCCTTTTCTATTATTTCCTGGCAAAGATTTGATGTTGTAAATTTATAACATGTAATAAGTAACATGTTGACAGAAATGCTAATTTTGGTTTGTTTCTTGTTTCTTATTCTTTCCATTATGTTGAATATTTGTATTTATAATTTTTTACCTGCAGTTTGCAGTTTCATCAGCAATTATAACAGCTTGTACAATGGGAAGCATTTTCAGATACAGTGACAAATCAGTGGTGTTTGCATACTTCTTCCTGTTTGGTTTAAGTGCAGTCATGCTTTCTTTTTTTATCTCTGCATTCTTTTCACGTGCAAAGACAGCTGTAGCAGTTGGAACTCTTTCTTTTCTGGGTGCCTACGTTCCTTATTACACTGTCAATGACCCTGCTGTCCCTTTGTTAGTATTTTATTGCATTTCTGAATTTCTTCATAGAGACCTTCAAGCTGATGTGAATATGTTAATGCGGATGTTAGGGTATGGAAGATGATGGCTTCTTTGCTCTCCCCTACTGCTTTTGCTCTTGGGACAGTGAATTTTGCTGATTATGAGCGTGCTCATGTTGGTCTTCGCTGGACCAATGTTTGGCAGGTAATTATTTTTTCAGTTTGAAACTGCAATTAAGGGTTCAAGGATCCAGATCCATATCCTAATATTGTGATTTATAGGCATCATCTGGAGTTAATTTTTTGGTGTGCCTCCTGATGATGGTGCTTGATATGTTTCTGTATTGTTCCCTCGGGCTATACTTCGATAAGGTATTTGTGTGTTATATTTGGAACTGTTTGACTCATTCTGCCTGCAAAATATTTCATATTAATTTTTTAATGCAAACTGGACTTTACTATTTTGCGTGTTCACCTCATGATGCATGGTCATCTATGTGCAAACATTATTTTAGAAGACAAAGAAAATTAATTGAAGATGTTCATATTAATTAAAGATAAAGTGAAGTTTTTGTGAGCAAGGTTCGTTTCATCCAGTGATTTAAAATGCGCTAGGCGCCAAGGTCCAAAAATGCCTGAGGCGTTACGCGCTTGCCCGAGCGAAACGAGACGCTATGCAAAAAAAAGTATATTGTAGCGATAGTGGTAGCGAGAGCGACGACAGTGGCAAGTAGCGATAGCAGCGACAACGGTAGCGAGAGTACAGCGTAAGAGTAAGACCAATGCTGCTGACTGAGAGCAGTGGCAACGGTAGCAGGAGCGACGAGCAACGACAGTGGCAGTGGCAGCAGAGAACAGCGACAACGGAGAGAGGCAACGACAACGGAGAGAGGCAGCAATTGTGGAGACGAAATGTCGGCGGTAGAATCACAAGTAGGGTTAGGGTTGGGGAAGTCGCGAGAGGGATGCTGGGAGGCTGATATCGGTGCTTTAGTTGCTTCGATTGAACCAACTAAAGCACCGGGGTTGCTTGGTTTAACTCGGGTGCTCGCTCGAGCGCAGGCGTCGGGCGCTTCGGGCGAGTGCCCAGGCGGCGCCCTCTTTGAAGCGCACCACCTGGACATGAAGTGAGGCGCTCGGGCCTCACCTCACCTCACCCGAGCGCCTAGGTGAGCGCTTGAGCGCCTATTGAAATCGCTGGTTTCATTGCCCAATGTGGTTCAGTACAGGTGGTGTTTGCTAGTCCGACATGTTATTGGTACTCTAAAGGGCCTAAACCACATTAAACCAGGCGGTATACCTGTATCGGACCTATACTGGATGGTATCACCTGGTACAGGGCCAGTACTGCCTGATGCAGGCCCTACACCAGGTGGTCTTCTTTATTTTTTCAGCCTTTTTTTGACTTTTTTTTTTCTTCAATACTTGTTACGTACAAGTGTACAATGTGCTATGCTAGTGTAGCGGCGGGTATTTTCATGATTTGAGACCTTAGTTGCTAGTTCTATTTCTTATATATTATGCCAACATGCTGTTGTCAAGTTTTTTAAACCATTCTTTTATTTGGGTTTCATATTCCTGCTACCTTAATGTTTTAATTATATCTCTACTTGGTTGTCAAATAACTTTTAATATGAAGAGATATCTGGTCTTTAACTTGAAGATACTTGTCAGGTTTGTATTTTGATGTCATGATTATTCTCTCTTTTTTTGATTGGTTAGATTCTTTCTAGAGAGGATGGAGTTTGGCATACTTGGAACTTTTTGGTTACTAGGATACTTTGGATAAGGGATAAAACTTTTGCCAATAATACTGGAAGATTGGACGACAAACAACATAATGAAGTACCAGGAATAAAGAAAAGATGGACCGGTCAAGTTGTTTGTGAACCTGCTATAGAAGCAATAAGCTTGGATATGAAGCAACAAGAACTTGATGGCCGGTATGTTTTTGACATAAAAGATGTAGTCGAGGCGAATAGGATAGTTGGCTCAGTTAAATTTGTATTTTTTTCTCCAGTTGCATCCAGGTGAGAAATCTGCATAAGGTCTATATGACAAGGGAGGGAAAACATTGTGCAGTTAATTCACTTGAAGTCACTCTTTATGAAAATCAGATACTTGCTCTTTTAGGTATGCTTGGCTGTCTGAGATGTTGTTCATACATATTTTCTTTCCTTCTTCAGAATGGCAATATATAACCTTTTTAGACATGAATTTTCTTAAATTCAAACATCATAAATTTCCTATAGTACTTTGAAATCTGTAGGTATGACCAAATGATGCTTTGCAAAAAAAAGCTATGTATCTGTTCCTAGTTCAGCTAACGAAAAATGAATATTTATTTACAGAAAAAGAGTTTCCTCATAATATTGAAAAAAAACAAATTCATAAGCAAGCAATAAGATTAAAATTTATTTGTCCATTGTTTAGTGCTCCATAAGATGACATTGTAATAAAAGATCCATATTTCAAATGATTATGTAATACATCATCTTGGGTCAACAACCCTTAAGAAATAAAAGTCCATGTGCGTTATAACTTAGAAGTATGAAAAAAATGATACCCTTATTTGTTGGGCACTGGATGGTGAATACGATCAAGGTATGCAGTATCAAATGGTACCACCTGGTACGGGTGGTACGTACCGGTCCGACGGCATACCGGTACGTGGACTGCCCGGTACCGCTACAGTGCTACAGTAATATACTGTAGCAGCGCTACAGTGCTACAGTAATGAAAAAAATATAAAATTGTTTGGTACACCAGGGTGTACCACTCGGTACGCCCTGGTGTACCGCTCGGTACACCGGTACCATACCATACCGAGCCCGGGTCAAAACGCCGGTATGGTACGGTACGGCGAACCTTGAATACGATGACATTATATGATGTAGTTTTGAACCAATGTTTATTTTACCCTTTGCTTATGCTTCAACATTTCATTAAGAAAACATTCTAAAAAGTTTTCGTGAAAAATCGACCAAATATACTCAAGGTTTTCGACTTTATGCAGTGCAATATGTGTTCTAAAATCACACTAATTAAAGTATTTTGTTTTGTTACTGAATGACTCAATTTACACTGTAGGGCATAATGGTGCTGGTAAAAGCACAACCATAGCTATGCTGGCTGGTCTTCTTCCTCCTACATCTGGTGATGCATTGGTATTTGGCAAGAATATTACAACAAACATGGTGAGTACTCTTACATTCTAAGGTGCTTTCCTCTTTGGTTTATTTGGATTTCATGACGTGACTATATGGATGATATTGACATATTTTGTGGTCAAGTATACAACAATAACTTTCCCATATCCGTCTTGCCTATTAGAAGACTCTCTATATGTGGTATGTTGTGTATCTACGAAATTGGAGCATGCAGTTACAAATGTTGGTAATTAGGGTAGCATTATGTCTTTTGTAGAGGAAAAAGATGATAGAGGATTGTTATCTGGAGACAAATGCTCTTGAAGTTCAAGTATGCAGCCTGAAACAGTTCCAATGTTAAGATATTTAGTATAGCTCTGTACCATTGTAAATGATTATTGAAAAGAAAATGAGCAATATACTGAGAGATACTACTTGGTATTATGAAGTGGTCTTGTCCATTGCATGTGCATGATTGAAAGGTAAAAAACTGGGCAGCTTGTGGTGTCCATAATTTAAAACTATGGTTCAAGAAAGAATTCGCTTTTTGTGGCATGTCGACAATGGTAGCTATTGCGTGTGCCACTTGCAAGCTTTGGTATAATGGTGTACCAACACAATCGTTTTACAATGAATGAAAGTAAGATAAAACAGGTAGGAATCAGACAATAAACCATGGTTTGCTGTAACGATGCATATTGCTCGGTACGGGTGGTATGTACTGATCCGACAAGATTCTGGTACATGGACTGCTCTATCGGGCAGTACCAATCACTTGACCCCATATAGGGTGATATGGGGTTTGTGCCAGGTGGTAACAATCGAAATCCGACTGTTATTGACTAGTACTAATCGGTAATGGTTGGATTTTGATTGTTACCGATCAAGGGCTGAGATTGCCCCATTTAAAACAGTCAATTTAATCTTTTGAGGCTTATAAAAGGGTTTTTAAACCCTTTCCTCCCCCTCTTTTAACTCATTTCACTCTATCAATCTCTTAAACTTTCTCAAACTTTTTTTCACTTACATCTTTCTCTTATTCTCACATTTTCACTTTCCTAAACTCAACAAAGCTACGATTTGTGGATTGAATCAAATTTCGGAGACTAATTTGGGAGGATCAAGAGGAAGAACACTCTAATCAAGAGATATGTATACTCTTTCTAGATTTTTAGTTATTTATGAGATGATTAAGTCTATTCTATGTGGTGTATGACTTAATGTCTAATATGTTGTTTGATATGTTTTTGATGGTAGAATAGTGTTAACTAGGGAGTCATTGTTACATCCAGGATTTTTTTTTAATTTTTATTTCCACACATTCATGCCAAATAGATGAATATCACTTTATTCATCATTCATAAACGTTTATTATAATTCATTTATTCATCGAATCATAAATAAAAAAGTAAACATAGTGATGTTAACTTCAAGAATCATCCAAGTGGTTCTACCTAGCGGTAGAGGAAGGTCCGCTCTCCACTGGAATCCGATTTAGTACTAGAGGGAGGCTGCTCTGAAAATAAAAAACAAAGAAAATTCAGCAACGCTGAGTAGGAACCCCAAAAGTCAACTCAAATTGTATACATACAACAGCGGATGGAGGCAAACTCATATCGCACTCCCAACAGCGGATGGAGTGGTGTCCCGCACCCGCCAAAGTGGGGACACGTTCCTCCCAACAGCGGATGGAGGAACCGTCCAGCCGTCACGTCTGACGGCCCGCTAATCCCCGAAGGGAATCGCCCTACCTGCTCTCGGCAGGGAAATAACATAATCTCACACTGGTCATGTTCATATCGGGATGAAATAACATATTTAAAACATTTCTTTCAAACATCATCAATATCAAATAATACAAATTTTATCCTCAATTGATTTGAACTCTAGTTCAATTGATCCAATTGAACTCAATTTACTAGAACCTAACCGAACCGATTTGTAATCCTTATTTAACTGGTCTGGAACCACCCTAGACTAGTATAATTTGGATCATATGTTTTTGATGATTTAATAGCTTTAATTTATGATGGTATAATAGCTTTAATTAGGTTTTAATTAAGTTTTTAATGCTATGATTTGTGGTTTTAATGATGATTTAATCGAAATTTAATTGATATTAGGTCAATTCAATATAATCGAAAAAGATATATGGCATTATTTTTTTATAATTTACATTATTTTTGCTAAAATTATACTAAATTTATATTTATTTCTAACTTAAAAACCCTAATCTAACTTATTTTCTATTTCAGATATTTTTGAAGGTTTTTTTTATGATTTTGGGTATAACATCGGTACGCTTTGGTATTGCCTCGATACGTACCGTACTGAGCAACGCTCGGTACTCTAGGGCGGATCGAAATTACAATCCTTGCAATACACTATGTACAATATTTAAATGTTAATCCTTTTAACTAAGGTTCATAATTTCGGTTTATACTAGCATACCAAGCCTTGCTCGGTATGGTACATACCGAGGTGTGTCGACGATTCACTAGGGCATACCGAGCGGTACGCCTAAAAAAGCTGAGACACTAATACATATTGTATTAGTGTTTTTAGCTATGTTAGCTATTTTAGTTAAAATAGCTAAAAGGTCGGTAATGGTCGAAATCGACCGTTACCGCCCAGTACAAGTTGGTAACAATCGAAATCGACTTGTACCACCCAGTACAGGTCGGTAACAATCAAAATTTCGATCGTTACCGCTTGATATATCCTCGTATCACCCGATACATGGCCAAAAATTTGGTACCGCCCAGTAGCGGGCGGTCCGCATGTCGAGAAGCTCTCGGATCGGTACATATTGAAATTAAAAACCATGCTTTTAATAATGGTTTTAATCAAGGTACGCAATTTCGTACCGTACCAGAGTTTCGACGTTCGCTCGGTATGGTATGAAACTGTATACCGAGCAGTATACTGTTCGGTATACCGCTAGGTATATATATATATATATATATATATAATTCGGCGACATCACCGAAGGGACGTCGCCTCTCTCGGCGACATCACCTCGTTTATATATATATATAAATTAATAAATATATATTTATATATAAAAAGATTATATATATATTTAAAAAAGGCGACGTCGCCTCTCTCTTCTCCCAGGTTGTCACGACCTTAGCTAGAATTGCCTAAGGCGTGAGGCACCCTTGCGGCCAAGACGCGAACTTAGCTTGCGTTGCCTAAGTCACGCTTCGCCCTTGCGATTTGCGTCCGTAATGATCAGCCCACTTGTAACCTCTCGCAGGTCCCGAAGGACCTGTAAAAGGGAAAGTTGATTAGTTCGAAGAACGAGCGACGGACAAGTCCCGACGTCTCGCGAAAAGGGGGAGCTTTACAAGCAATTCAGTGAGCACCTTGCGTACACAAGAGAAAAGAGGGAGAGGAGGAAAACAAGGACTTTAGAGGGTTGAACGAACAACTGCAAGTCCACAAACAGCTGCTCACTGAGTGCCGGGCGCGACAAGTTCCCGTCAAGGTAACGTGTGAACTTGCTAAAGGTTGTTCAACGCTCGACACTATACTGAAGCCCTATCCCCCATGGTGCCACCCGGGTGGTTCCAGTCCTGAGATGGCTGATGTTTTGTGAGCGGAAGTGCGAACTAAATTGCTCGAAACCGGGGCAGTCCACATATTAATTGACCCGTACGTACCATTGATTTCTTTCCGGTATGAGCAAAATGTTATTCTATATTGAGTGGTGTACTGAGCAACACTATTGTAACATACTGATACAATCGTCTATCAATATTCAGCATGGGCTGGCTTTCAAAACCTTGATACCATTCCATTCTAAAATACCATAGTTATCCCACAGCAAGTCAATGCTAACAATTCCACAATTAAAGGGATTTTTGTTTTTTGTAAAAGGTAAGTGACAAATGCAGGATTTAATCCTAGAACCTTGCAGATCTAATAAGACTTTATCAGCTAAGCTAGCTAACACCAACCGCTATTAAAACCAATGTATGCAATTTCGAATAATACCGCCCGGTACGGGCAGTATGTACCGGTCCGTCAGCTTACCGGTACACGGACCGCTCGTTACCGGACGGAACGAAATATATATATATATATATATATATATTTCGTTCCGTCCGGTAACGAGCGGTCCGTGTACCGGTAAGCTGACGGACCGGTACATACTGCCCGTACCGGGCGGTATTATTCGAAATTGCATACATTGGTTTTAATAGCGGTTGGTGTTAGCTAGCTTAGCTGATAAAGTCTTATTAGATCTGCAAGGTTCTAGGATTAAATCCTGCATTTGTCACTTACCTTTTACAAAAAACAAAAATCCCTTTAATTGTGGAATTGTTAGCATTGACTTGCTGTGGGATAACTATGGTATTTTAGAATGGAATGGTATCAAGGTTTTGAAAGCCAGCCCATGCTGAATATTGATAGACGATTGTATCAGTATGTTACAATAGTGTTGCTCAGTACACCACTCAATATAGAATAACATTTTGCTCATACCGGAAAGAAATCAATGGTACGTACGGGTCAATTAATATGTGGACTGCCCCGGTTTCGAGCAATTTAGTTCGCCTTATAAAACTTTTCTAACCCTAATCGCTTCTCACGTTTGTTGCACGCCCTCAGTCTCTCAACACAACCTCTCACGCATGTTGGACCTTGCTGCTCATCGTTGCCATGCAATGCATTCGTCTTCCTACACTATCTCCGCTTTGTCCTTCTTCCTTCCTCCCTTCTTCATCCTCTTCCCCCACTGCCCCTTTCTCTTCTCCTTTTTCTTTTTCTCTGAAACACCAATACGTGTCGGTGTGCAGATACATTGTACACTGATACTGATTGGTATGTACCGGTTTGACCAGATCACCGAAACGGGTCCAGTGTCTAAAACGAATACTTGCCACTCGGTATATGATAAAAAGTTTTAAAATATAAAAAAGAAGAAAATGGGGGTAATTCTCTTACTATTCTTCTCATCTTCTTTGAAGGCCAGTGTTTGGACTGATGTTGGGACTTCTATTTGTGAGAGTCAGATTCATCTTATTATCATTTCCTTATTTTTATCAATCTTATCAATCTCATCTCCTCGTATCAATTTCCTCTTATTCTTTGATTCTCTTCTTCCTTTCTCCTGCACCATTCTACTCAAATGATGAATCAGAGGCTGACTACGATAATTGAGATCTAAAAAAGGCAATTCCATGTAAATTTTAATTGGACTGTGGCTGTCAGGCCTCACTGAACAAAGTGTAAAAACTCTTAAAATGGCTTGTCTGGTGGGTAATACTAGGTTTTATCATTTTGGACTGGTTTATGCATAGGTTTATTCTTCAAACGTTATGGTTCAATTGGTTTTAAAAGCCTCAAGCGGTACATATTATGCTGTTCGTTGTATTATTGTTTAGAAGCAGAAAATAATCATGTTGGTTGTACTATTTCTGGAAATTATCTTTGATATCATCCTTGCAACCTTTGTACTCATCACAGATTGTTGGCTAACATGTCTGCTTATCCGTCTCCTCTCTTTGTGCTTTTTTGCTACAACCTTAATACTTTCTGAGCATCTAATCTACTGTGAAAGTTCACCTGATCTGTTACATAGCCTTTGTATATTTGGCCACATTTGGGAAAATCTGTCAAATGCTGTTTTAGGCAGGCTATTCAACCATCTTGATTTATGCAGTTGGAGTTGATGCATTGTCAATCATAGCAGTTATCCAAGTGACTTGCATGTTGCTATAATAGTTTGGTACTCTATTGATTCGGTGTCATTTTCCTGTGCAAATTCTCATCCTAAGGTGCATAACTATAAAATATGTACTTGCCATTGGAATATGGTGCTCATTTACTAGGATTGGTCTAAATCCAACCTGAGGTGCATAATTATAACAGTACTATCATGATAAAAGACAATTCTAGTGAACTCCATCCCATAAAGTTATACTTGCCATGGTCCTACTTGTCCGATGTGCCTTCTACCACAAGGGTTGTTCATGATGATGATGCGACCACGTTACCGTATCAGCCATGAGAGTCATAAGTCCTTCAGATGTATTGTATAGATCTACAATTTTGTCGTATCGAGCACTCCAATCTATCTGCCATTAACTTATGTAGATCATTTTGGTGGTAGAGGCAGCCAAGCAGGTATAATCTATTATGCTTATATGTTAGTTAGAACTCCTTCCTATGTACATGTGTTCTTTATATACTACATGTGATCCTTGTCTGATATATGTTATTATGTTTTGATTTCGTATAATTATTTTCTAGATTAAAATCATTTACTTGTTATCAATGTTGATTGTATATTTGTATATGCCAAGAATAGGTGAGAAAGAATCTTAAATTAGGTTTTCTGGCCTATTTTTCAGCTGTTTTTGTACCTTGGTATGCATCATTGTATTGTGTCTTAATATGCCTTTCGCACTGGGCTCATACCAGTCCTAGCATTGGCCAGTACATGTCTGGTACATGAAATTGAGTTCCTGGCTTTAGACCTCTTCTTCTCTTTCTTATAATTGTCATTGATGCACACCAAAGGGGAATGCCATGAGATCAAGATCAATAACATGGGAGCTGACCTCCTACCAAACTTTTATTATTCCTCCACTGTAACAGACATGGTTGTAGTGAATGCATTGAATAGTGGGCTGTGAGCAATAGCATGTAGATATGTTGAACAGTATGAAGATGTTATGTATATTTATATAAAGTTTTCTAGATCCACATATATCTGACAATTTAAATTTTTTTTGGTGTTTTTTCTATTATTTTACTTGTAGGATGAGATACGGAAAATGCTGGGTGTATGCCCTCAAAATGATATACTCTTTCCAGAACTAACGGTAAGAAAAATTTGGTACATTTTCTGCATTTGAATATTATGCTTTCTGCTCCAATTGTGTTCTTATCGTAGTACTATATGGAAAATGATATGTTTTCTCAAAAAGTCTATTTTGGGATATCTGGTACTGGTGGTATATTTTGTAGTCTCTCACTCTCTCTTATTTGCCATTTGTCAAAGTTTTGAATGACCATTGGTGAATTTCTTGTTAAGAAATCATTCATGTGTGGTTTTCTTTAAAAAAAGGGTGTCAAATTCCATGCGTGTTTCTGTCCTTTCATCAAGATTATTGCCTAAAATGTATGAGGTTTAGGTCCTACGAGAAAGAGGATATGGGTTCATTGGTATATAGATTTGCTAAAGGGAATACTATATATTCCAGGAATCAAAATTATATTATCCTTACTCCTGCATTGCTTAATGCATAGGCGGTGGTCTTTGAGTGTGATGAGCTAATCTAAGATGCTGTAGGTTCTATGATAGGGCTTATGACAAGTTTTGAGTAAATAGTTGAATGACCTTGTCTTGAGGATCATTTCCATTAAATAAGAATTTCTGTACAATATACTTTAGATAAGAATATATACACACCTAATACATTGATTACTGATAATCTATTTTAGGTAAGAATATATACACAGCTAATACACTAATTATGGTAAAATAAATCTTGTAATCTCAGCCATAATTTCTACCATTGAATCATTGATATCCCCCCTCAAATTGATGCTGGATGATAAAAAAGCATCAATTTGTCAACAAGAAAGTGATGTCGGTATCGGGAGAGAGCCTTAATAAACATATTAGCAGTCTGGAGATCGATGGTGATATGCGGAAGAGAGATGATGCAAGCATCATATGCTTTACGAATAGAGTGACTATCCACTTTAATGTGCTTAGTGCGCTCATGAAATACTGGGTTAGTAGCAATTTGAATAGCAATAGTATTATTCGCATGGAGCGGAGTAGGCTCAATTTGGGAAACCCAAGCTCCCCCAATAGTCCCCGAAGCCAAATAATTTCAGAACATGCAGAGGACATATAGCGCGATACTTAGACTCAGTGGAGGACTTAGACACCCAATCTTGCTTCTTGCTTTTCCAAGAAATTAGAGAGATACTAAGAAATATGCACCAACAAGTAATTGAACGTTGAGTATCAGAACAACCAGCCCAATCAGCATCACCATATGCAACCAAACGAATAGGAGAGTCCACTGGGAAGAAAAGACTTCAGGAAGAAGTGCCTTGTAAATAGCGAACAATGCGACGAACAACGGCCAGGTGGAGGTGCTTAGGCGCTTGCATAAATTGACTAACTTGTTGAACAGCGAAGGAAATATCAAGCCGAGTAATAGTCAGATAGTTCAAGCTCCCCACCAGTTGTCTCTATAAAGAGGGATAAGAGAGAAATTCACCCTCATCACGATGATATTTAACATTCACTTCCAAGGGGGTATCAAGTATCAACAGAACGACCATATTGAAGGTCAGCCAAAGCAATTAACTCCTGGATGTATTTATGCTGGTGTAAGAAAATACCAGTCAAGGTAGAATGCATCTTAAGGCCTAAAAAATACTATAAAGGACAGAATTCTTTCATATGAAAAGAACCCTGAAGGCACTCTTGAAGTTGAGAAATCAATTCAGAGTCAGTCCCTGTAATAACAATATCATCAATATATACCAGAAGCAAGACGATTCCCTTAGTAGTCTTGCAAAGAAACAAAGAGGAATCATACTGACTCTGGACAAAGGAGAGCGGAACTTATCAAACCAAGCACGATGAGCTTGTTTCAAATCATAGAGTGATCGTTTTAGCTTATAAACATCATAAGAGGGTGTAGAAAATAATCCTGATGGTGGAGTCATATAAATTTCTTCCTTAAGATCTCCGTGCAAAAAAGACATTCTTAACATCCATCTGTCGCGATGACCAACCCTTGGAAGCAGCAATAGTTAGAACATGTCGCACCGTCGTCATCTTTGCTACAGGTGCAAATGTCTCATCATAATCTACTTCATACTATTGTCAATTACCGAGTGCCACCAACCTCGCTTTATATCTGTCAAGTGAGCCATCAGATCGTAGCTTAATGGAATATACCCATTTACAACCAATGGGCTTAACGCCAATAGGACAGGGAACAATTTCCCAAGTATGATTCTCCTGAAGATCCTGAAGTTCTTCTTGTGTAGCTTTCACCCAACATGCATGTTTACTTGCCTGAGAATAAGAGATAGGAACTGTAGTATTAGCTAAAGTGGCAGAGAAACCATACCTATCGGGAGGATGACTGATACAAGGGGTTCTCTAAAGAGCCACCGGAGCATGCATAGCTTTCACCCAACATGTATGTTTACTTGCCTGCGAATAAGAGGTAGGAATTGTAGTATCAGCTAAAGTGGCAGAGAAACCATATCTATCAGGAGGATGGCTGATACAAGAGGTTCTCTGAAGAGCCACCGGAGCAGTCATTGGATCAGGGTCGGGAAGGATTTGTGATGATGGGGGCTGTCATCGTTGATAGACAATACTGGGTTTAAAACGCTCAATTGGTGGAGAGATATCATCAAAGCTAGGAAGGAGGACACCGTCGGAAGAGGAAACATGTTGCTGAAATTGGTATTCATGTTCAAAGAAAATCACATTTCTAGAAATACGTAGATGATTAGCAACAACATCATAACATAAAAACCCCTTTTGAGCAGTGCTATAACCCATAAAAGCACATCGTACGGACTAAGCTGTAAGCTTATGGCGCTCATGAGGCAAGTGAACAAAGCAAACACATTCAAATGTGTGTAGTGTGTGATAATTAGGATGCATGGGATAGAGAGCTCTCAAGAAGAAGCTGAATCCCGAATCGACAAGGTTGAGGTCCAAGTCGATCGACTGACGGACGATACCAATGACTCCATGCAACATTTGCACGAAGTCGTGGCGGAACTCACTTCCAGAGTGATAGCGCTCACAAGGACACTAAATGCGGGAGGGAGCAACACCCTCGTTGCGCCGCCACAAAACTTGAGGGCACCTAAGCCTCATTGCTATGGAGGTGCTAGGGACGCAAAGGAGCTCAAGAATTTTTTGTTTGACATGAAACAGTACTTTCGAGCTACAAGGTTCGATTTTGAAGATACCAAAGTTTCAATAGCAACCATGTATTTGAATGGGGATGCAAAACTTTGGTGGCGAACCCGTTGGGAGGAGATCCAACAAGGTCGGTGTCGAGTGGACACATAGGAGGACTTGAAGCGGGAGTTGAGAACTCAGTTCCTACCCGAGAACACAAAGTTCGTCGCAAGGAGGAAGCTGAGACAACTCCGCCAAAGCACTTCCATTCGAGACTACGTGAAGCAATTTTCTGCACTAATGCTGGACATCCAGGACATGTCCGAGAAGGATAAGCTGTTCGGCTTCCTCGATGGTTTGAAGCCATGGGCTCAACAAGAACTGCATCAAAGGAATATCATCGATGTGATCGGGGCAATTGCGGCCGCAGAAAGGCTTATCGACTTTGTTTCCTTAGAGGAGTTAGAGAAAAGGAAACAATCTTCAGGAAATCGCCCTCCAAAATATTCTCAAGGGAAGGAGCCCGAGGGCGAGCAAAGGAAGAAGAGTTCCCACAAAGGGCCAAGCTCAAAAGGTAAAGCCCCAAAACTTGACGGATGCTTCTTGTGTGGAGGACCGCACATGGTGAGGGAGTGCCCACAGAAACAAGCACTCAATGCCTTAACAATTTCAATCCACGCCCCCAAATCAGACAAGGGCAAGGTCGTCGCTCTTATTTCGAGTAGTTCAGAATCCAGCAGTGACGATGAGGAGTTGCAAGGACCCCAGATGGGAGCAATATGTTTGTTGAATGCCTTGCGGGGTCAAGTGGGGGAGAACACGAAGACAAAGTCACATAAAACAAGGAGCAGTGAGTTGATGTACGTGGACATCAAGCTCAGTGGCCAAACAACCCGTGCAATGGTGGACGCGGGCGCTACCTACAGTTTTATTGCCGATCGAGAAACAAAGCGACTTGGACTGATCTTAGAGAAGAACCCAAGTCGGAGGAAAGCGGTGAACTCGGTGGCCAAGCGGATCTCCGGGCTAGCAAAGGGAGTACCCATCAAGATCGCGACTACGTGAGTGCCAACTAACGAGATTGGGTGAAGCTGTTGGACATAGCTCAATTCCCCTACAACTTGCAGCGGAGCTCTGCATCCAACAAGAGCCCCTTCGAGATCATTACAGGATAACAGTCGTCGACTCCTCACACCTTGGCTATCAGGTATACTGGGAGTAGTCTGTTAGCATATCACTTTATAAAAGAATGGCACCGAAATGCAAATATTGCACAGGCTTACTTGGAGAAGGTGACAAAAAAGATGAAGAAGTGGGCAGACTTGGAAAGGCGATCATAAGAGTTTAAAGTCAGCGATTTAATGTTGGTGAAGCTCCAACCTGCATCACTCCAATTCTTTAGGCACAAAGTACACAATGGATTGGTGTGTAAGTATGAAGGGCTCTTCCCAATTATCAGTAGGGTGGGCAACGTCTCCTATAAGTTGTAGCTACCGGTGTGGCTCAAAATTCACAATGTTTTTCATGCCAGCAACTTGAAAGCCTACCACTTAGATCCGCAAGATGCTTCCCGAAGTGTCCCAACTCGGCTACCCCCCACCAGAGCCTCCTATGAGAAGCGAGTTGAAACTATTTTAGCGGATCGCACGATAAAGCTACCCAATGAAGCTGAGCAGACCGAGTACATGGTGACGTGGCGAAAGCTTCCCTGAATCGAAGCCAGTTGGGAGCCCGAAGATGCCCTACGACATGAAGAAGCAGTTGTTAACAACTACCAACAAGCGTTGATGAGGGCGTCGACAGTTTAAGTAAGGGAGAATGCCACGAACGGTCGTCGCACACCCGCAACAACTTCGTTAAATGAATCGTTCGTCGCTTTTGCATGCTTGTACAGAGACATGGCAACATGTTTTGCCTTGGTTTTGTGTTTTTGCTTGGAAAATGTAAGCAACGACAGTTCGCAGCGTTGCAGTGCGATCGCTCGTCGTGTCTGGCCGAATTACCCCAAAATAGCTCCGTTTTCGTGTGCCACGGCTTGTTTTATGCAAACCGTAGCTGCACGCAAAATATCAGCCATCTCAGCACCTTGGAACCCCTCGAGTGGCATAGGGCTGGATGGGGCTTCGTTATATTGTCGGACGTTGAACAATCTTCACAAGTTCGCACGTTAACTTGACGGGAACTTGCCTTCGCGCCCGGCACCCGGCACCCGGTGAGCAGTTGTTTGTGGACTTATAACTGTTCATTCTATCTTCTAAAGTCCTTGTTTTCTCCTTCCTCTCTTTTCTCTCTTGCACTCAAGGTGCTTGCTGAATTGTTTGTAAAGCTTCTCTCTTCGCGAGACGTTAGGACTTATCCGTCGCTAGTTTTCAATCTAATTAACTTTCTGTTTTATAGGTCTTTCAGGACCTGTACGAGGTTGCAACTAGGCTGACCCTTTGTGGACGCATATGTTGCAAGGGTGCCTCATGACTTAGGCAATCCCAGCTAAGTCCGAGGAGTTGGCGCAAGGGTGCTTCACGACTTAGGCAACTTCAGCTAAGTTCGTGACTTTGCCGCAATGGTGCCTCACGACTTAGGTAATTTCAGCTAAGTCCATGACAATATGGGCTTCAATAGATCCTAAAATCCAAGAGATAATTCGAGCATCCTTTGCCTCCCATTGGCTAGGTTCCTTATCATCTTTAGGAGCATCCTTGGACTCCAAAGCTCATTCCCTTTCAGAAACATTTTGAATTGAAATTCCCATGTTGCATAATTCTTTCCTGTAAATTTGATAGCCAAGGTCTTTGTAGGTATTTTTCCAAAAAGATTCTCAGTAGACATTCTTAAAAAAAAAAAATTCAAATGCAGAGATCTCATTGCGAGGCTGTCAACTACAAGTTGATCGATCAAAAAATCTCAAAGCGAAGTTGTTGATCAGAAATTAATCAACCCAGAATAAGAAAAACGAAAGCAGACCATAAAACTTCGAAAGACAAAAGCAAAGTAATTCGAATATTCAGTTATGGATTCGAGAACCTGACTCTGATACCATGACAAGTTTTGAGTAAATGGCTGAATGACCTCCTCTTGAGAATTCTTTCCATTAAATAAGAATTGCTGTACAATCTACTTTAGGTAAGAATATATACACAGCTAATACACTGATTATTGACAATCTATTTTAGGTAAGAATATATACACAACTAATACACTAATTATGGTAAAATAAATCTCATAATCTCAGCCATAATTTCTGCCATAATCTCTGCCACTGATAGCTTCTAGTTGGGTTTGCACCCTCTATTAAAAGATTGATGATTTGACAAATTAGAATGCAGAAGTGGTTAAGGATACATGTTATCAAGTTGCCATATGATAGATAACCATGCCATATTTGACACCCTTAAGTATGTTGTTAAAAAGAGGAGAATTTAATTTGGATATGAAGATCCATGGGATCATAAGCTCTAGTACTTCATCCTCATGGAAGTGATGGGTAAGAATGATCATAACTTTCAATTTGAAGTTTAGTTGATGGGTCTTCATCCTTTTAAAATTCATTCTTATCTAGTATATAATGGCAGTGCGTTTAAATCTTTTAATTTACATTAATGTTCTTAATTATAATAATAATTGTAACTATCAAGGAATTTAATTTTGTGTACTGGATCTATACTCGTCTAGGTTCAGACTAGTTGGTATATATTAATAGACGATGTACCAGTACATACCAAAAGACAAAAAAAAAACTGAAAAATCAGTCAAAATAGGATTTTTCAGCTTTTTTTGGCAAATACAATCAATATTGATAACAATAAAATAATTTCAAACTAGAAAACAATAAATACTATGAGGATAAAAAATGGTATCAAAAGATGATATGACTATATACTAACATATATGTCAAAAGGAATTGTAACATATAAGCATCATAAGTTGGATACAAGATTGAAGTATATACTTGCTTCTATCATCAAAATAATCGACATGAGTCTATGATTGTGCATTGGGGTCCTTGATTAGGTTAGTAATTAGGCTAAGTTTACCTTGAATTGACAGAAATCAGACTGGATCTTGGAGTTAAATCTTCTTCTTGAGCAAATAGTCATAACAGGTCTCTTTGGCTAAGGTTACCATGGACTGCTCAGTGAGGCTTGGTCCACATCCCTATAGTCATTAGGACTGGTATATACTGCTCTGGTCAGTTTTGCAAACCACAGTAATCATACACTTGGTTTAATGGCAGCTTTAATAGATCATGTAATGGGTATGAGCATATATATATATATATATGTATGTATGTAACAATCGTCCTCATCATTTTCAATTTGTTCAAATGAACTTCATTAACATAGTGAATCTCCTACCTCATCAAACAATGGGCCATTTTTATTCTCAAGCATAAGAAACTGGTCTATTGTCAGTTCTTATTCGTGTATGGATTTGGTTTACAACTATGCCGGTATAGCCAAAATCTATTTGTACCTAGGTTGGATTTGCACAGATCCATGTATAGGTCTATGCTGCTGTACCCAAGATATATGGAAATTAGATGGATCCACATTAATCTAGTTGAGATCTATAGGGATCTAGGTTGGGTCTGCGCAAAATTAGGTTGGTTTCAAATCAGATTGGTATAATACTGGTCTGACTTACCTTTGTATATACATAATATCTTGAACCTGTCTTACCAATATTTAATATATTTTGTTATATATTCAAAATTCTTACTGGTTTTATATATTATAGTCGGTATATATTTTGTTCATGCATATTTTAATATCTTGATACGCATGTTGTGGATTTTGTTGCTTTTCAAATTATTTTTCCTCATATCAACAAAGTAGTGAATGGTTTGCATTCTTCTTCCTAAGCTTTTATATTGAACCTTCTAGGTGAAGGAACACATGGAAATATTTGCAATTCTGAAAGGTGTGGATGATGATTGCTTGGAACAGAAAGTGCTTCAGATGATTGATGAAGTGAGTTTATTCTTTAATTTCTAAGGTGCTAAAATATTCCATCTAAGTTAATTTATGAAATTTTTATAATTGATGGATGAGATATACAATAAATTAATAGAATCAAGGTCTTGATATATCCATCTTTGATATCTCCAATAACTCCATTTTTTCTCATGATTAAATTGATTGCTTCATTATATGGTCATAGGTCATAGCACTTTCTATTGCTTTGTCTTATGTAATTATGATATCATAATATATTTGACTCCAAGGTCCCACATTAGTGGGAGTCTCTTGAACTGTGCTGTTGTTTTGTTATATCATGAGATAAAGATGTGGAATATCTTCTTCACTAATGTGATTGAGATCAGGTTGGTTTGATGGATAAAGTTAATACAATGGTTGGTGCACTTTCTGGTGGTATGAAAAGAAAGTTGTCTCTTGGAATAGCACTTATTGGAAATAGCAAGGTATTACAAATTTAAACTCTTTCTTCTTTACAAATCTTCTTGTACATGAATATGAATATGGTTTGCATTTTGTAGGTTATTATCCTTGATGAACCAACTAGTGGTATGGATCCATATTCAATGAGATCAACATGGCAGCTAATAAAGAAGATCAAGAAAGGGAGAATAGTATTATTGACCACACATTCCATGGATGAAGCTGATGTTCTGGGTGATCGGATAGCTATCATGGCTAATGGTCGTCTTAGATGCTGTGGAAGGTAACCTCTATGATACCTCATAGTTCTTTATGATGATGACATTATCTGTGATAAGCATGCTTGCCATGAACTATTCAAGTATTCAATAGATTTTCTTGGAGAGTTGACTGGTCAGTATCTTGTCAAAATCATTCATTTCTATTATATCATGAGTGATCTTTTTCTAGTTATTTAATGATTAGATTTTCAGTTTTTGCTGCATTTGTTTGTTATCCTTTCTTATAATTGACAATAACCTGTATATCATTCATCCAATTTGCAAAGTGTTTTACAATTACCTCTCTGTTTTTTTTTATTTCTTTAATTTAAGAAAATTGCATTTGTTATTAAAACAACTTATAAAACTTTTAAGGGAAAGATTACATTCTGGTAGGACTTGATGATTATGTGAAGTCATATGCATAATTTTTAAAGTTCATGTGACATTTGAGTACTATGGTTTGTTGAATAAAAGTTATCTAGCATGCTTAATTGAAAAGAAGTCTACATTTTTCATGAATTTATATATACAGGGAAGATTTGTGCATACCCAGGCACAAGTGCTGTTTATATTGGAAGATTCACCAAAACATATTCGAAAACAAACTAGAAGTAAATTCAAAAAATTGAATGGATAAACACAAGTATTCAGACCTTTTAACAAGGATTTAATTCTTGATTTAACAACTTTTTCAATACTCTATTGGAACGGCACAATATTGGTATATTAGGTGGTATATTATGCTGACATGTACGACTTGATATCATTGAATAGAATAATAAAAAATAAATAGCATTGTAGGTCTATTGAGATATTAAACCTTTCTTTCTAACAATTATATAGTTGGTAACAGGGTTTTGAATACCGGTTCGTATCGGCGTACCGAGCTCTGCTTGGTACAGTACGTACCGTCATTACGCTAGGGTGTATCGATGGTATACCATAAAACCTTAAAAATACCTTTACCTACCACGCAAAGGTGTATCGATCAGTATGCCTCGGTAACGATCGAAATCCGGGGCGATACCGATCTGTACGCCCTAGCGTAAAAATACCTTTTTCAGTACCAGTCGGTACGCCTTGGTACTGGTCAAAACACTGGTATTGCCCGATAGAGGATGGTTCGCGTACCGGTATCCTCTCGGATCGGTACGTACCGCCCGTACTGGGCGGTACACATTGAAATTGAGAACCCTGGGTGGTAAATTATAAGAAACATCTAAAGTGTATTCCAAACCAGGGTCTGCAATACCGAATTGTACCGCCCGGTATGGGCGGTACGTACCGGTCCGACAGACTACTAGTACGGTCGATTTCGACTGTAGCAGTAGCACTGCTACAGTGCTCGGTACATCTGGGTGTACCGCTCGGTACACCGTTCCGTACCGTACCGAGCCCAGGTCGAAACACTAGTACGGTACGGTATTGCGAACCTTATTCCAAACAAGGGTATGTTGTTGAGTATTTTTTAAATATTTTAAATAATGTAATTAAATTTAAGGAAGGTTTTAAGTATTTTTCGGATGAAGGAACGTTGTGTCATGCCAATCAGGCAACACTGTATCATGTCGACCAAGCATATCTCTAGTTGGATCAATATGTACCGATTAGTATTAGTGGTATAGAAATACTAGTGTACCACTAGTATAGTAGAATTTCTTGATATATAAACCCTATTCTAAATTTTTTTCTCCTAATTTCTTGATATATATAAATATTTAAATAATAATAAAGTATATTTAAGTCATAGATGAATAGAAATTCTAGGCTGCAAGGGTTGAAAAATTCTTATCTCTTCGGATTCGTTGAGGAACAAGTATGTCACATGGTTCTTTGTCGAAGAATGTTATTGTTCTTGAATCCAAGGTTCGCCGTATTAAGACATATCGCCTAGCATGGGCGGTACATATCGATCCGATAGGAGATCGGTACGGGTGGTATATACCAGTTTGTTGGTATACCTCATAATACCGTGTGTTAGTACATCGGTATGGTTTGGTACGTAGCATATCGATGGTCGGTTGGTATGCCGGTACGGACCGGTAAGGCGAACCATGCTTGAATCACCTACAAAGAAAAGAGTTGAGATACTGGATTAGGTGTTGAAACTTTTATGATTTGAGCAAAACAAACTATCGACAAAATAAACTATTATACCTATCTATCACCAAATTGAATTATGGGACTCGATGAGCTAGTGGATCTAGATCCTCAATCCTAGTAAGTTGTATGTGAATATAGTAGGTTTGTCAGAGCCAATCTTGGAAGTTCTCCCATGACATATTTTACTATTAAAATATACTATTGATGCATTAACATGGTGATAGTTGTTGTCTCATTGTCATTAACAACAAATGTACACTAATTACTTGACATATTAAAGAAAACATAGAGAGAAGCTAAATACCTTTAATTGGAGACAAATCCCACTCGACCTTGAATTCCAATATCTCTTTTCTCTCAATCAAGAGGTTGATTTCTACTAATGTTGATTAGAGTGTTTAATAAAGTTTAATGAGTGTGAGAATGAGAGAGAAAGTGTGGGAGAGTAAGGATAAGAGTGAGTGAGATTGGGCAAAGAAGCAGGGAGGGAGAGCCTTTTATATGTTTTAAACAGCCTCGATCGGTCAATTTGACCATTAGGGATTGGTTTGGATTGAAATGACACTAGTCTGGTTGAAACTTAACTGTTCAACCATATGGCCCAACACAAGAGGCATACCAACTAGTAAGCCTTTATTTTCTTGTGTATCGTCAAAACGGGTTGGTTCTCTTACAGACATTCATAAGACTAATATGTATTAACCCATTTCGTAACTTGGAGCTCTATCTCATGCCGATCTATCACGGGCAAATTTGTACACAGGGTGTTCGATATAATGTTCATGTATGTCCGCGTCTTTCAGTTTTGTTCATGCTTTGTACAACATGTAGAGGGCTTGCAGTAAGCTTGGATGCTCTATTTAGGTTGGCTTTTGTGACCATTTTAGTCCTGTAAACATTGGTTGTGTAATAGTCGCTCATAGAAAAATTTCCGAAAAGCAAGCCATCCATGCAACCATTTTGGGGGTTTTCTAGCCTTGCTGAGTGGTGCGGAGTGTCAGCTAGTACAACACGTTAGAGGTACTCGGGTGGCACTTAGTTAGATGGGCCTTTAGGTTATTGTCTAGGGTTGGTTCGTTGCCTTGTTCCTCAATAGTGTCATGTGGCCACTTGTGGGGATTTTTGGCTGCGGTGGACACCTTAGACCCTTTGTTACGTGATCTTTTAGAGCTTACAAAGTCTATGTTTATAATTTGCATTGCTTATCAAGTGTTTGTTGAAATGTTTGCTAGTGAGATCCCAAGTTAAACACTTCCTTTAACCCATCTTCTCTTTTGTAGGTCCGTAAGGGACCTAAGAGGTTCTAGAGAGATGGACCCTTTGCGGACGAACACGAAAGGATGTCACATTGTCACGGACAAAGCTATAAACAGGGTATTGGATGTAATACTCGTGTATGTCTGTGTCTTTTCGTTTTGTTCGTGTTTTGCATAGCATATAGAGGGCTTGCAACATGTTTGGTTGCCCCATTTTGGTTGGCTTTTGTGGTCATTTCTAGCTTGTAAACGCAGGTTGTGTGCAGTCGTCACGTAGAGGCAAAACTGCCTATAAATAGGTCATCCAAGTAGCCATTTTGGGGGTTTTCTAGCTCCGTAGAGTGGTGCAGAGTGTTAGCTAGCACATCTCCTAGGAGTTACTCAAGTGGCACATGGCTTGATGGGCCTTTCGGGTAGTGTCTTGTGTTGGTTTGCTGCCTTGTTCCACAATAGTGTCATGTTAGCACTTGTAGGGCCTTTTGGCTATGGCAGACCACTTTCGACCCTTTGTCGCCTGATCGTTCAGAGCTTACGAAGTCTATATTTGTAATTGGCATTGCCTATCAAGTGTTTGCTAAAATGGCTACTTGTGGATCCAGAGTTAAACGTTTTCTCTAACCCGTCTTTTCTTTTGTAGGTCTGTAAGGGACCATAAGAGGTTTTGGGAAGGTTGACCCTTTGCGTATGGATACCCAAGGGTGCCGCACGACTTAGGCAAAATCAGTTAAGTCTATGATAGCATGTCTTAGGCAAAATCAGTTAAGTTAGTAACAAATGGTATTAGAGCAAGATAAGCACACTTAGAAACACTTAACATGCAAACGTGGGGGACCAAATAGAGTTGCGTGAGGGCAGCCAACATGCGCGAACGTTTAAGGGAGATGAGCTTAGAGACGTAGGGAAAGGAGTCGGTTAAAGGAGTGAGCATCAGAGATTGACATTTAAAGGAATAACTAACCCATCATGGGAGAGTTACCTTACGGACAAGTGAGCTGGGAAGAACACGTAGTACAAAAAGGTTGGGATGACTGAGTTCAAGCTACGACTCGAGGTTGTTTACCAAACTTGACGGTGCTTAGGGCAAGCGAGGTAGTTGGCAAAGGAAAAGACCGTGCAAAGAGGGATGGGTTGCTCGATGATTGAAAGAGTTATACAAAGCTCACAAAGGTAAGGGGAATTACTAACTCGAAGAATTCGATACACATGCAAAGGCTTGTATGCTAGCGATGGATTGTTCATGGCTATCCCAAGGTGATTGAAACTCGATGCCATGGGGCATAAAAACTTTTTCTTAGCATGGGGAGGATACACCTGTAGGAGGTTGAAGTGTGTAGTAAATTCAACATATTGCTAGGCTTTGAGGGGCATAGCGAGATTGTATTGGCGAAGAGTTGTAATCTAGCAAGTGCATTCGTGGTGGTAGAACAGTGCATAGTTTGTTCAGCAAGACGGAGTAGTTTAAGGGGAAGGGTGCGAAGAGAAAAAGTTGCTTTAACGAGATAGATATCCAAGAGAGATAAGTCCTGGTTCTCTAGAGTGAGAATCATGTGTAATGGATCGTACATGTGGAGGGGGTACCTCAAGATAGCTCTGTAAAGCTCAATGGATCAAGCGAGCGGTGAGGAGTCGTCGCATGATATTGGTTGACACATTGCAAGATCAAGTGGGGGAGTGACCCTAGGCAATACCAAACCAAGGTACACTTAGAATTGATCTGAAGATCAGACTCAATAGAGGGCTGATCCGTGGAATGGTGAAGGTGGACTCGGATGAGTGCTACAATGCTGCAGAGGCGGATCTACTGATAACGAAGAAATAGATGCAGATGCGAGACAATGGATAATAGGGTCGTGGGCACGATAGTGTCATGGTACCGTAGAGGTGGGTCTTCTGTGGAGTCATCGATCCCTTCTTCTTATGGAGGGAGAGCGCATGGTCGTGAAAGGGGATCAAGGAGGTGGAGAATACAAAGGCAAACGCCAAGTACCAAAACAAGGTAGAAGAGCAGAGTCTAGGGAACTTCGTCAGATTGGTATCGACGAGCTTCTTATCAAGATCGTCGAAAGTGAGGGACTTTGTGTCGGCAAGAGTGCTTGACCAAGGAACAGAGTAGGCGGTAGGCAGTGTTGTACCTTTCCTACTCAAAGAAGTAAGTAATAAAAATGATGGAGAAGACGGTACAATCTCAAAGGTGATCAAAACTATTAAAGACTTGCTCTAAGTTCGAGTGAAATTTTGCTTTTTTCGGCAAAACTTCTTGTATTACAGAAGTTCGATGACAATAAGGAGGTGGATTATAGTAGCTAACTCAACACAAGGAGTGCAAAGCAAAGAACAGGCAAAGGCCATGATGTATGAAGTACAATCTTCGAGGAGGTGAGCAAAGCTAAAGTAACCTTTGCCTTCTCAACTCTTAAGAGAATGGGCGAAATCAAGTAGCCCAGTTCTCTTATTTATCTAGTAGAGGAGTTCTGCACATGTTTAAAGCCCCTTTGAAGAGACTTAGTGGAAGACAACAATTGTTAAATCCTCACTAATAGTGATCGGTTTTACGAAGAGTAGATTGTTCGTTGTATTTCCCTACAGAATACTAATTGAAAGCGAAAGTGATATAAACCGACTTGGAGGCAACAATTAAGTAGAAGAGAAATCCATGGGCAAATTTTGAGGAGGAAAGATCTCAAAAACTTCAAAGTCTCGGAGGTGATGCTCGTTAAAACTCTAACAAATATCCACCCAGTTCAAGCGGCACGAGATTTTTGAAAGACTAACGCACAACAAGGAAGGTCTTTTCCTTCATTTCAGGGATCCGCAAGAATCGACAAAGATCAGCACAACTCAATTGACACTACACTAGAGTCAGAGTTACTAGTGAGTTGAAGCAGTGTTAGCGGATCAAAGTTTGACTATTCAACAACAATAGTGGAGAGCAGTTGGTAGCTGAGGGAGGTGCGTTGCAACTAAAGAAAAAGATTAAAGATTCAGGAAAAGCGAGGAGACGTAGTGTCCGTAAAGGCTTCGATGAGGACATCGAAGGAAGTGGGGGAGAATTCCACGGACAAATCTGTACACAAGGTGTTCGATGTAATGTTTGTGTATGCTCGTGTCTTTCAATTTGTTCATATTTTGCATAGCATGTAGAGGGCTTGCGGTAGGCTTGACAACCCTATTTTGGTTGGCTTTTGTGGTCGTTTTAGTCCTATAAACGCTGGTTGTGTGTAGTTATCGCACGAAGGCAAAATTGACTAAAAATAGGCTATCCATGTAGTCATTTTGGGGGTTTTCTAGCCTTGCAGAATGGTGCGAAGTGTTAGCCAGTACAACACCCCAGAGTTATCTGAGTGGCACATGGCTGGATGGGCCTTTGAGGTATTGTCTAGGGTTGGTTTGTTGTCTTGTTCCATAGCAATGTCATGTGGACACTTGTGAGGACTTTTGGTCGTAACGGACCACCTTGGATCCTTTGTCACGCGATCGTTTGAAACTTGTAAAGTCTATATTTGTAATTTGCATTGCCTATCAAGTGTTTGTTGAAATATCTGCTTGTGGTATCCCAAGTTAAACACTTCCTCTAACCCATATTCTTTTTTGTCGGTCCTCAAGGGACCATAAGAGGTTTTGGGGAGGTTGATCTTTTACGGACGGACATACAAGGGTGCCGCACTGTCACGGACTTAGCTGGTTTTGCCTAAGTCGTGCGGCACCCCTGTGTGTCCGTCCGCAAAGGTCAGCCTCCCTGAAACCTCCCATGGTCCCTTAGGGCCTATAAAAGAGAAAACGGGTTAGAGAAAGAACCTCACTCAGAATCCATAAGCAAACATCTCAGAAAACACTTCATAGCCAAAGCAAATTACAAACAGACTTTACAAGCTCTGAACGGTTGAACAACAAAGGGTCAAAATGGTCCACTACATATCGAACATCTCTCACAAGTGTTCACATGACACAACCTTTATTTACAAGCCTAAAACGACAACTAAACCCAACTAAAATGAGGCTGTTAAGCCTTCGACCGTCCCTCTATAAGCTGTGCAAAGCATGAACAAACCAAAAGACACAGACATACATAAGCATTACGTCGAACACCCCATTTATAATTTTGTCCGTGACATTCTCCCCCACTTATTCCTTCGATATCCTCGTCGAAGCCTTTGTCGACACCGCAACTCCTCGCCTTTACTGAGTCTTCAATTTTCTCTAGTTGCAATGCACCTCTTGGCTCCCAACTACTCTCCGCTGTTGTTGTTGAGTGGTCGAACTTTTAATCCGCTATGCTGCTTCAACTCGCCAATGACTCTGACTTTAGTGTGGGGTTGGTTGAGTTGTGTTGATCCCTGTTGGTTCCTGCGGATCCTTCAGATGAAGGAAAAGACCATCCTTACTATGCGTCAGTCTCTCAAATACCTCATGCTGCCTGAACTGGGTGATTGCTTGTTGGAGCTTTAACGAGCATCGCCTCGCAAACTTTTGATGTTTTGAGTCATTCCTCCACAAAATTTGCCCATCAACTCTTCTTTCACTTAGTTGTCACTTTCAAGTAGATTCGTATCACTTCTGCATTTGATTGACATTCTGTTGGGAAATGAAGCGGATAATCCACTCTCAGTAGCAC
This sequence comes from Musa itinerans, assembly GCA_001649415.1. Classification (NCBI taxonomy): domain Eukaryota; kingdom Viridiplantae; phylum Streptophyta; class Magnoliopsida; order Zingiberales; family Musaceae; genus Musa; species Musa itinerans. The sequence continues at coordinate 70,148 of LVTN01000814.1, read as the reverse complement.
TGATCACCATTGGTGAGGATTTGACAACTATTGTATTCCATTTGGTTTCTTCGAAGTGTCTTTGAACATGTGCAAAGCTCCTTTGCTGGATAGATAAGAGAATTGGGGTACTTGGTTTCGCCCATTCTCTTAAGAGTTGAGAAGGTAAAGGTTACTTGACTTCGCTCGCCTCCTTGAGGGTTGTATTCCATGCATCGAGCTGGTTATTAGCCTTCGCCTGCTCTTTGCTTACACTTCTGAAACACTTGAAGTGTTTGCACTCATTGCATTGAGTTAGTTACTTTGATTCACCTTCTCAATGTCATCGAACTTCTGGAATGCAGGAAGTTTTCACTCCAACTTGGAGTAAGTATCGAATAGTTTTGGTCGCTTATGGGATTGTACTGTCTTCTCCATCAACCCTATCGCCTACTCCATTGAGTAGCAAAGGTACAGCACCACGTACTGCCTGCTCCGTTCCTTGGTCGTGCACTCTTGCATGACCTGAAGTCCTTCACTTTTGACTATCTTGATGAGATGCTCGTTGACATCGGTCTTACGAAGTTCCTTGGCCTCTGCCCTTCAACCTTGTCCTGGTACTTGGAGTTTGCCTCTGCATGCTCCACCTCCTCGGCCCCTTTCACGACCAAGCGCTCTCCCTCTATGAGAGCAAGGGATCGATGACTTCAAGGAAGTCCCGCCACTGCGGTACCATGGTGCTGCCATGCCCATGGCCCTACTATCCGTCACCTCGCATATGCATCCCTTTTCTTTACGATCGATAGATCTGCCTCTGTGGCACTCCTTCGAGTCCACCTCCATTCTAACCGATGCTTTGTTTTGGGTAGCTAAGTCTCTCTGGACTCGTCATTGCTTCCTCGCCCCTTTCGACCCCCTGCTTCAACACCTCTGTGTTCTCCAAGCAGTTCCCCTTGGTCGATGGAAAGACAGACTGCAACTCCCATGCATGGCTTCTACCATCATGTTATAGGGTTTGCACCGATTCTGTTCTCCTTAGCTTCCTTGGTAGCAACGTTCGCTTACTCGACCTTGTCCTCTGACTTGTCGGGCTCCCTTAAGCGAATATAGGCTCTGGAGTAGTCCAACTCTCCAGCTGCTTTGATTATACCTCTGCATGATCAAGTCCCTCCCATAGGATTCACTGGTACTTGTATTCAAACTTTTCCCTCAGTGGTACACAACCCCCATATGCTGATGACCAAGGTTTTCATCCGATGCAAAATTCGATGCACGCACGGAAGACCCGCCTCTGCGGTACCATGGCTTTCACTTCTTGAATCCATAGCCCTTCTTGCCGTCGTGTTGTTCATTGAAGTGGAGCTCCCAGTAGCTCCCGATCATACCTCCGTATGATATAGTCCCTCACGGGACTATATTCGTGTGTATCGCATTGCCACGAACTGTTCCACCACGATCCGTTGCACCATGTCGCCTCTTGGTGACGTCTCAATTGCATTCTGATCCTTGTGGGATGAACTCGAATTGTGATCCCTCCATGTGTGGCCTCTGCCAACACATCGCAGGGCCTCTTCCACCTTCGATTTTGTTCGCTCCTTTGGCAATCGACCGTCGTCCACCCGCTCTCGGGTCACACTCAGACGAAACACAGCTCTAGGATAGTCCGTCGCCTAATAGCTCTCGAAGTCCACCGACTTCGCTGAAATTGGTGTACCATTGTCTGGATCCTGGGCCTCGGCCCTACCAGTACAATCTCCGCTGCGCACCGCTCCTTTCATGGCAACTTAAATAGCAACACTGGCATAGTCTATAAGAGTACCCGCCTCGACGTCCTCTTGCCCTATGCCAAGGTTTTTTGAACCCAACTTCGCCTCTGCAAGTTGAGTCGCCTCAGTTCCTCCATCAAATGCTTCTATGAGGTAAGGTGCATGTTCCTCGAAGCTCCCTTCGTCTTTGGCACCATGCAGGATGAGCCCGCTCCATCAGAATGAGGGACCCATGGAATGACATGATCTCGCTCTTGCCTCTGTAAGAGTTCATGTCTTTGACCTCTGTTCAAGGAAAGCTCTGTGCCTCCGCTTAATATTCCATCTTCTATGTCGGCTCCCTTCATGCGGCTTGGGTACTTCGCTAAGTTACACCCAAGTTTCTCCGCTCCTCGTTTTGCATTGAGTTGATGGTGGCCCTCGCACCCACCATTCCACGGGTCAGCCCTCTATTGAGTCCGATCTCCATATTGACTCCAAGTGTGTCTTTATTTGTGTTGCTTTGGGTCGCTCCCCCACTTGATCTCGCAATGCATCCACCAATGCATTCTCTCGAGCGAGATCATGTGACGACTCCTCGCCGCTCGCTCGGTCCATTGAGCTTTGTGGAGTTGTTGTTTTTGAGGTCCTCCTTAACATGTGCGGTCCATTGCACATGATTCTCCCTCTAGAGAACCGGGACTTATCCCGCCCGGATATCTGTCTCATTGGAGCAACATCTCTCTTCGTTTCTTGTCCTTTGAAAGCTTCGGAGACCACCATCCCCTTGGACTACTCCGACTTGCTGAATAAACTGTTCATTGTTTTGCCTCCTGCAAACGCACTTGCTAGATTGCGACTCCACGTCAATACAGCCCCCGCTAGACCACTCAAGGCCTAGCAACATGCTGAACTCGCTGCATACTTCAGCCTCCTACGGATGTATCCTTCTCATGCCGAAGAGAAAGTTTCAATGCTCCACGGCGCCGAGTTTCGGTCACCTTGGGATGGCCACGAACATTCCATTGTCCGCATACAAGCTCTTGCATTAGTATCGAATTCTTCGAGTTAGCAATTCCCCTCACATCTGTGAGCTTTGCACAACTCTTTCGGTTGCTAAGCAACCCATTCCACCTTGCATGATCTTATCTTTTACCAAGCGTCTCGCTTGCCTTGAGCACCATCAAGTATTGTTATCAACGTCGAGTCGTAGCTCGAACTCAGCCATCCCAACCTTTGTGCGCTACGTATTCTTCCAAGCTTGTTTGTTCTCGTGGTGCCTCTTGCGCGAATGGTTGGCCATTCCTTTGAATGCCAATCTCAAATGCTCGCTCCTCTGAGCGACACCTTTTCCCTACATCTCCATGCCCGTTTTCCCTAAAACGGTCGCGTGTGCTAGCTGCCCTCAACGCAGCCCCGCTAGGTCCCCCACGTTTGCATGCCAAGTGTTTCTATGAGTGCTTGTCCCGCTCTGATACCATCTGTCACGGACTTAGCTGGTTTTGCCTAAGTCGTGCGGCACTCCTGCGTGTTCGTCCGCAAAGGTCAGCCTCCCCGAAACCTCCCATGGTCCCTTAGGACCTACAAAAGAGAAAACAGGTTAGAGAAAGCGCCTCACTCGGGATCCATAAGCAAACATCTCAGAAAACACTTCATAGCCAATGCAAATTACAAACAGACTTTAAAAGCTCTGAACGGTTGCACAACAAAGGGTCAAAATGGTCCACTACATACCGAATATCTCTCACAAGTGTCCACATGACACAACCTTTATTTACAAGCCTAAAATGACCATCAAACCCAACTAAAACGGGGCTATTAAGCCTTCGACCGTCCCTCTATATGCTGTGCAAAGCATGAACAAACCAAAAGACACGGACATACATAAGCATTACGTCGAACACCCCATTTACAATTTTGTCCGTGACAGCACGACTTAGGCAAAACCAACTATGTTCATGATGGATTAGTCATATTGTTCGGTATAGGTGTACCATGTGTTGGTATATCAAATATGTAATGGTATTCCAGAGAAGGGTTGAAAATTGCTCGAAATTAAGAAAACCCTATTTTTGGATTTTTTTCCTAAGTTATTGATATAAAAATTATATTTAAATAGAGGTAAGGTATAATTAGCCCTAATACTATTTTAATTACATTAGATACAAAGAAAACCATTAATCAACCAATAAGTTAATAATAAAAAAACTAGAGCAAGTTGTAATTAGTCCTAAATGCTCCTAATTGGGCATAAACTTGAAAGAGTGGCTCTGATTGGGCCTAGACATAAGAGAATGGCTTTAATCATGCTTAACCTGCCTAAATATTCATTAATAAGTCTCTAATTATATGAAATGATAAATAAAACATAGGAAAAAGCTAAATACCTTAATTAGAGAGAAATTCCACTGGATCCCAGGTTCCAATCTCTCATTTATCCAAATGAAGAGGCCGATTTCCACTAATCACTGATTAGGCAGATTAAACAATTGAGTGTGTGAGAGAGAGTGAGAATGAGAGTGAGTGAGCTAGTGAAAGAGGGGAGGGTGGAGGATCTAAAGGGCCAAAATAGGGTCCAACGGTCAATTGACCATTGGAATTTGGTTTGATGGGAGAGGTGACCGAAGCAGTTAAAATCCAATCGTTATAAACCCGTATCGATAGGTAACATTTGAATTTTGAGTGTATCAGCCGATGCATGAGGCATACCGATTGGTACACCCTCCCTAACTGCATGCCTCTCAAAACAGGCTGCTCCATATATTGGTCAGTTGGCAGACCGGGACTGGTGCATGCTGCCCATTTCATACCATATTGGGTGGTGCAACAGTCCTTGTCAAGCAGTACAACAGTCCTTGGTTTGGATAATGTTTTCAATGTTGGATGAGTATGAAACTAAGATACCATCTAATATACCAACTTGTACCACCTGATATCACTAAAAATGAACAAAAACAATAACTTGAGCAGAATAGCAAGTGGTACCAAGTTTTATAGGTTGTCATTGGTGCTTGGTCAGATTGCAAAATGTCAGAAAGACACTATGGACCTTCCATCTTGTATTTTAAACCATAAATTTAAAAGCAATGAAGTTAAAGTTTAAATCAATATGTGACTGGATTTTCAAGTTATCTTGATTGCATAAGCGCCTGCAAAAATATACATCTTTATACAACTGCATATGTCACGTATGTAGTTAGACTCCATATTTGACTTGCATAAGCCTTATGCAACGAATTTATATAGCAGCATATGCATATGCTAGTAGCTGCCTAGACTGCTTTTAAAAACTGAGTACTAGGTTCAAATGGTTATCAACGATAACTTATCATAAAGTTGCAACTTTCGACTACATGTGAATTGTGACTTCAGGAGTCAAAGAACCCTGAACTAGAGTTATCTTTTTCAATTTTTGGCTTATTTTTTAGCACCATTTCCAAAATTCAGTACTTATAGGGCCCTCTTGATTTTTATTATTCTAGAAGACCTAATGTTACTAATATGTTCTTAATTTTGTTAGGCAGTATGTTTGTCATGAATCCATTTGTTTCTCTACATATAACCTCATTGTTCAGTACTTTTCGTTCAACTTGTATCGAACTAATAATTTGTCCTGAGTATACAAAAGATAAAATTTCAGGTCTTTGTCAGGAGTCTTTGTTTATAGCTAGAAACCAACTACATTAATCATATTCTCTTGACATTTGGAACAATATCACTAGTATACAACATACACCATGGAAGTTTATATTGTATATGTCTTGTAAGTTCATCTGTTAGAGTGTGCAAAGATAAAAACTAATCGAAGAGTAGATACAAGTTTATAGTGAGAGGCTAAAAACCCACACAATCCTCACAATAGTCGCAACTCCATTGTACATGTCTAATTTTGCATCACTATAGCTGCTAGAGAGACCCACTCGTGTAACAAATCCTCATTTCTTTTGTTGAAATGAATATTGACAATAATGTATTAGAAGATATAGCAAACTCTAAAACCTTAACTTCACTACATTTTTGTCTCTATAAATATGACCTTTATGCACTACTTTAAATTTGTAGTGCCCTTTCCTTTTGTCACCATATGAATCTTCTGGGGTTATATGCTTTTCACTTATGGTACTCATTAAATAATTCCATTGATGTTTTATTACAATTTCTCATATTCTTGTCCTATTTGAGGGGCACAAGCACTGATCAGACTAGATATCATTTTCTACATCTATAATACTTTTATTTCATTCTTGTCTACAGCTGCAGAATTTTATTTTATTCTTCTTTTCATGTATTACAAGGTTTATATCTGCTGTTGTCAATCTCCCTAATCATGTCGTCCATCCATTTACTTTTAAACAAATGAGTAGTTTCTTCATAATCATTCTATAAACTAACTCTTAACTGTTTCCTCAAATTGTTCCTATATTCTAATATGATAATCTATAATCATATAATACTATATTAGCCTTTTTGTTAGCATCAGTTCAATATGGATTTTGCATCATGCCAAGCATTGATGTGATGATGATTTGTGAAGATGCTTCACAGTTCACATCTCTTTTGGGTAATGACAAGGTTTTGACATGCTCATAAATTTGAATACTAAATTGACTGACAGCTAGTAATGCAATCTCCTTTATCTAAATGAAAAGTTTTAAGGGATGTTTTGTCACCTGAATCTTTATATGTATATAAATATAATATTTTTGTAACTACCACCATCAATAATAATAGACAGCCTTGAGACTTACGGTGTGCATTGAAAATATTATTTTATAATCATTCTTCATTAGAATCATTTTATAATATAGCAAATATTATTTTATAACAAGTCAATGTTGTCATTTGCATTAAAAAAAACTCTCTATGGATGAGTCTCTTAAGCTTCTTTGAAAGCAATCCAATCAGCTTTCTGGTCACCTGCAACCTCAAATACAGTAACTATGTCACTAGCTGCAAGCAGTGCAGCTTATTATGGTAATTCTGCAAATTGGTGGGGTTAGATTATTCCTTGTCATATCAAATATAGAAATTGCTACAAAATTAAACATTATTTATATTTTCTAGCAGGGTTTGCAGTTCGAACTGTACCGCCTGGTACGGACAGTATCGAACTATAGCACTGCAGTAGTGCACTGTAGCACTGTAGCAATATACTGTAGTACTGTGCACCCGTACCGTATCATACCGAGCCCAGGTTGAAACACCGGTATGGTACGGTATTGCGAACCTTGTTTTCTAGCACCTATGATAGGTAAAATGTATGCAATTGACACCACCAAATGGACAACCTTGTTGTAGGCAATGAAACAACTCCTGAATAAAAAGCATGCCCATGTGGAGTTTAAATCTAATATTGAGGTTCTTTGAATAAGTATGATTTCCTTTTTCTTAGTGATAGTCACTAAATAATTGAACACTCACATTTAAATTCTGTAAAAAATTGACAAGTCATTTATAAATAACTAAAATAAACTTAATTCTTTATGCATTTGCCTTGGTGTTTTGCAATATATCTAAGTTTAGTTTGTCGGCACAAGTTCAAATAACTTTGTTCTACAAAGTCCTTGTGTTAATTAACTTTGGTTTCCTCTATTAAGTTATGTTAAAAGGACTCAGATTGCCTCTGATGTCATTTCTATTGGTTCTTTTAACAAAGTTTAAGCCAAGGGCCAACAGTTTCTATTTCTTTGTTCTAATTATCTTTTAAAAATTTTTACACAGTGTGACTGCTTTTATCAGTTTTAGCTTTGAGTCTTATTAACATAATTTTATGTTTTTGGTAGTTCCCTTTTCTTAAAGCACAGATACGGGGTTGGTTATACACTCACAATAGTCCAGGTTTGTGATTCTTTAATTTCTCCATCATTTTAGTCCTGCCCTTGTTGTCTGACAAAATTATTCTCCTTTATAATGCAGACTTCTCCTGGTGTCTCTGTAGCTACTGATATTGTCCATCGTCATGTTCCAACTGCTACATGCTTGTCAAATGTAAATTTTCTTACTCTAAAACTTTCATGGTTTTGTCATCTGATAGATCACTCTGTTTGTGCTTCATGTTGTTAGTGGAAAAGATTTATGCATATGGTTAATGAACCTGAACTAATTTCCTTGATTTTACTATGGCAAAATGTTGAAAATGTTCTAAATTATGCTGTGAAGTGATTGATGTTCAAAGATTGCAGAATCAATATGTAAATCACTAAGTAGTGTTTGGTCATCTGAAAATTTGGATTTTACATGTCTACTTCTTTCTTAGGGTTTCTCAACCATTTATGTGGGTTATAACTAAAATATTAAATAAATTCTTTTCTTTCTTAGCACTTCCCAGCTTATCGTGTTATCCTACTTTTGTCATGCCATGCTAAGTCTAACACTACCTCAGTCAAGCCAAAATTTTCTTGATATCTATATTTGGAGACATACATTGGGAGGTTAACATATGGAATTGGAAAATGCTTGATAGATTAGCTCATGTTGAAACTATCCAGTATTGACAGCTCACATATTAGTAATCAAGCCTGAAGCTTGTATAAACATGAATATACTTCAGAGCTGCTTGTATGCACTTGATTGGTAACCAGCATTGGCAGATTACCATTTGAATATGTTGGAATAATATATGGAATATGGTTAAACATTATTTTCTCGTATGAGTACACTGTTTTCTCATTAATGAATTATATTTGTTGGGCATTTTATGTTTCACTTATAAGATCCAAGCGCAAATCATGTTGACACAACTCTACTTGACTATGTGTCAAAGGTTTGCTAGGTTACTGGACTTGAAGTAGTACTTTACTCCAAGGTTCTCAATTTCGATCGTACTGATATACCGAGGCATACTGGCGGTACGCCCAAAAGAGTTAAAAAACCTCCAAAAATATCTGGAGGTAATGGTCCAAAAATACCGGGGCATATCAACCGGTACGCCTTGTTAACGGTCGAAATCCAGGGTGTACTGACTGGTACACCTCGGTAAAGATCGAAATCTAGGGCGTACCAACCGATACGCCTCGGTAACAGTCAGATTCCGATTGTTACCGCTTGTTATAGGCCTCGTATCGCCCAATATGGGGTCAAAACATTGGTACCGCCCGGTAGAGGGTGGTCCGCATACTAGTATCCTCTCGGATTGGTATGTACTGCCTGTCCGATACGGATGGTACACATCGAAATTGAGAACCCTGCTTTGCACATTCATGTTTTGGCGAACTGTTTGTGCATGTGATTATGTATGGGCAAATAATATTCTCATATTATTTATAGTTAGTATAATCAGAATGGTTAAGTGATTTTCACTGGTATTAGAAAATTGAGCATTTTGCAATCTTAGTTTAAGTGCTCTAAATCTAACTTGTCCAAAAACTATTATTTTGCCTTTGTTACTTATCCAAGGCCATAGTTCATGGATGTCTTTGGCCTATATGCTTGGTTGTGAATTGAGCTTTACGGACTGTGGTGAACTATCCTCGAAGCATTTCTCACCTAGATAATTATTGGACACAAATTTTGAGACTGCAATTTATGACAATCTTTTAGCTTGATTTTCTGGATAAATTATATTTCAGAAGCCAATTTGTATTATTTTCACTTTGTTATATTCTATATTATTCCCTGAGAAGAATTAAGCTGTATATGATGTATGAGCATTGTTTCATTTTATTTCTCAGGTAGGTACAGAAATATCTTTCAGACTACCTCTTGCATCATCTACTTCGTTTGAGAATATGTTTCGTGAGATTGAAAACTACATTAGAGGACCAAGCAAGTATCAGGAAAGCTGCTCTAGTTTTTGTCAGGGCATTGAAAGTTATGGTATCTCTGTTACAACTTTGGAGGAGGTTTTCTTGAGAGTATCAGGAGATAACTTTCATGAAGATGATGAGAATGGTTATTACATATCTCGTACTGGATCTATGAATACAATTATTGAAGCATCTACCTATACACTTACAAAATCACCAAATTCTAAATTTCTATTTGGAGTTCATCTCAAGTTTGTCAGATGGATATGTGCTACTCTGGGAAGAATATGCACTTCAATATTTGGTGCAGCATGTGGTTTCGTCACATTATTTACTCTCAAGTTTTGTAGTCGTGGCTTGATTCCAAGCTCTATATTTTGGCAACATTCCAAAGCTCTCCTCATAAAAAGGGCAATATATTGTCGTCGAGATAGAAGATCAGTTATCTTCCAGCTGTTCATTCCGGCTTTGTTTTTACTATTTGGTTTGCTTTTTCTAAAAATTAAGCCACATCCTGATCAGTACTCTATCACCTTAACAACATCATATTTCAATCCCTTACTAAATGGTGGTGGTGGTGGAGGACCTATCCCATTCAATCTCTCTCTATCCATTGCTGAGAAGGTTTATTTTATGTTGGGGAAAGCATGATTTTATGTTGTAACCTTTCCTCTGTATAATATAGCAATTAAAAAATATTTTTCTGTGATTTATGTACTTTTTTTTGGGGAATTCTGCTTAGTCCAATATATTATAATCTTGTAGGTTGCATCTCATGTTCATGGTGGTTGGATACAAAAACAGGAGCCAAGGTCCTACAGGTTTCCTGATTCTGAAAAGATATTAGCTGATGCTATTGAAGCAGCAGGGCCACAATTGGGCCCTACTCTTCTTTCCATGAGCGAGTACCTAATTACTAGTTTTAATGAATCATATCAGTCGAGGTACAGAGGACTTTTTTTCTGCTAAAATAGGTTTTATCCAGCCTAGTGAATATAATTTTAAGAATCAGATTAATTTAAGTCAATCAGATCAATCATCATAACTACAGGCTTCTGTTTGACTTTCTGAGTCATGCAGAGTTCAATGCACTTTTTACATTTAGTTATAACACTATGCCTGTTTACTTCCCTGCCTATCATACATATGCAGAGTCCATTGCACTTTTTGCATTTAGTTATATCACTATACCTGTTTTATTAATGATTGAAATATTTCTGGTCGTATTATCTTTTTTGTTTTTCTTACTGTCTGGAATAATAAAATAATTATTCATGATTTACAATCAGTAAAAGTCATTTCATTTTGTTTGAAATATATCAGTTGAACTGGATTCTAGGTAATGTTTCTCATTTTGGATGAAAAGGTTATTCTACCATGTATTTTATATGTTGTACTGAATCAGAATACAACATTCACAATCTTTTATTTCCTTCATACAAGCATGACTATGTTGGCCTGAACTTTTTCTTGTCAAGCATTTATATGCCATGTTATATTTCCTTCATACATCATTCATATTGCATTATCAAGCATTTATATGCCATGCTAAAAAAAAAAAAGGGTATTGGACCTCACTCGGACTGGTACGTGCCAGTTGGTATGGTATTGGTGTTTGGTACCACTCAGACCAATCAAAAAAATTAGTAAAATAGTAAACCTTGGTCAAAACTGGACTTCTGCTGCAGTATGCCGGCATATCAGACCTTGATCAGATAGGTACATTGCAGGCTTACTGGCACATAAAGTGCATTATTGTAGAGTCTTAGACCATGTTAGAATGAAATGATTAGGGATGGGAATTCTCCCTGGGTTCGGCAAGGTGCACCTTGCTTTCTCTCCTGTGCTTTTATTGGATATAGGTTAGTTTACTGGCACATAAACTTGATTTCAGGGTCTCTTCTTCGCTAAATAAAAAGGAACTCCTTTAGTGCTCTCTTCTAATTTTTGTTTCCAGATAATTGCTCGAAGATTTGTATTTGAAAGGATATGAGCATTGAACCCCTGTAAGAAAGACATGTATATGATTTTAGTTAGTCTCTAGTCTCTACTCTCTAGTGTATTTTGGATAGTTTTTTTTTTCAATTCCATTTTTTTTGTAGTTATATTTTTACTACAATTCTATATTCATGGTAGGTATGATTCGAACTTTTTAAAACATCTACTTGAATATGCTTATGTGAGTATATGTAAGGTGTGTTTATATGTATATGTATATGAATTTCAAGGGCAGCGAAAGGACACCTTAGTTCCTTTTTTTGAGCAGTTTGAATGATAGTGCCTACATAAAGCCCTGAATAGTCATCAGGTTGTGATCTTCTTTGTTATCATAATATCACTGTTTTAAATATATTGGTATTGACACAATCTTGTATACAAATTCACTCTACAATTGCTAGCATATAATTAGAATTTCTATTCAAGGTAATATCCTCCTACATGACTGTCCTTGCTCCAAGCCTATTTCAGATTGAAAACAGAAAAAGAATTGCCCCATAAAACATTCAAATTGGAGCACCAAGGAACTCATTGTTTGAGATGTAGTAAAAGAATATTCTTCGCAACTTCCTGTGAGAATGTACCTTTTTTTTTTCTGATTAAGGAAAATATTATAAAAAATTATGAAGAAAAAAGGGACTGTGGTACAATTTGTAAGATCCAAGTTGATGCAAGACTTGTGTGCTGGAATCCCCGGGGATCATACCACATGGCCACTATATTCTAAAACTCTTGGATCAGATTGCAGAACAAATTGGAGCATAACTTTTCAATTTATCCTGATAAATCGTTGTGGATATCTCAGGTGTGGCAATATAGAAACTTCAGATTGTCTCAAGATAACTATTGATGAAAATGTTCTTCGGTAAATAACTTCATTGTGTTTTTTTCTGTTGTGTGTGTGCCTGTGTGAGTGCACTCAAGTATTGTTTGTGAATGTGTTCCTGTGTCTTTATTTGTGCATGTAGATTGATAGTAGAGTCTAGTAACATAAAAGGAGGACGTAAATACTAGACCAGGAAGATGATAATATTCATATATAATGGACTATCCTCTGGAAAGTTGGTTAGTTCACATGAGATCTACACCAGTTAGTGTATACTCTAAATTTCAAGCAGTCTTTGGAAACCCTAAGTGGAATTAGACCAAGGATCAATGTCCCGTCTGCAAATTTGTCAACCAAGGACCAATAAATTCTATCTCAGTTATGATTTGAACTTTGAAATATCTCAATGCTCCTGTGTCTTGACTAGTCTTGATGTGAGGATTAAAGCTTGTTAAAAGTTAGTTTGGGACTGGTGATGGTGACAAATAAACTCAAGATATGAGGTATTAGAGTCTATAGATTGTGACAATTTGTGACAATCTTTATTTGCAAAAGCTGACTTAAATTCTTCACTCCGTGGAACTGGAAGAATTAAGTAACTTGATATTTTCTAAATGTTATTCATATGTATTGATTGTATGAGTTATGTTGCCTCTTCAATACTTTTAGTTCTTTAATGACAGGCTAGGTTATAGTAGTTCTGAATTCTCTTATAAAATATTATTTCAGACTGAGACTACATGGTTCTTTGTATGCTGTGGCATCATATTTAGTTTTTTATGTCCATGATCTTGGAACAATATGTTGCTTTCATATTTACATTGATATTATCTTAATTCCTTCAAGGTATGGTGCTGTCGTAATGGACGATCAGAAAAATGATGGTAGTGTCGGATATACAGTGCTTCACAACAGTTCTTGTCAACATGCAGCTCCAACATATATCAATTTGATGAATGCTGCAATTTTAAAAATGGCAACTGGTAATGAACATTTAATGATTCAAACTCGTAATCACCCTTTGCCAATGACAATATCACAGCGGTCACAACGGCATGTACGCATCTTTCTTTTATCTATCAATGTTGCTCCCATGTTATGTTGGTTATGTAGATTGCTTTATGTGAAATGAAGTAGTTTTCATTTATACAGGTTGTACTCTTTAGAAACTAAATCAGAAACTTATGATCTGTAAGTTAATATGAAGGACCATAATATTAAGAATCTCCTTAATCTAGTGGACAGCAATGGATATGTTCATGACATGGCTGCCTTCATTTTTAATTTATCTTCACCAAGAAAGTTGTCTACAACTGTTGTCGACAACTGTATGCCTTCATTCTTGTATTAATTATTGTTTAGCTTTTGAGTTTTAACTGCCACTTCCTCATAGCATTGAGCTGGCTTTTGTATCATATTTTGAAAAATGAAGTTTTCTATCCATTTCAATTCTGTTTTCTTTGTGAAACAAACTCAAGTCACTCAGCATCAATGTATTGGTTCCTGAATAAAGTTAAACAAATATGATAATATTTCATGGTTCGAGTAAAATATTTTAATTTTAATCAAAGAAATATTTGATACACTTCTGAGTTCTGACAAATTTGATTTCAGAGTAATATTGGTTTTAGTAACTGGTTACACGTACGATGTTGTAAGGATTCAAGTTTTGGTCTGAGACCCATAGGGTACATACTGACATAAAACACTGACCAAAGAGAAATAGGGAGAGAAGAGGCGAGGAGGGGGAGGAGGAGGAGGAGCTGGAGAGGAGGAAGAGAATGCAGAGGAGGAGGTGGAGTATTGGAGATGGAGAAAGAAGCCATGGTGGCGATGCAAGGAACTGTGGCAAGGCATTTGGCATCAGCACTTGCTTAGCTAGACAACAGGCTATTACATGCTTAGTTGGATTTGCTTGAATCATGAGGCATCCTAGAGATGCTTGCTTGCAAAGAATTCACCTAGTTCTGACCCTTTACGGATAACTAAGGACCTACGAAATAGAACGGATAACTAAGGACCTACGAAATAGAATGGATATCTAAGGACCTACGAAATAGAAAACAGTTAGTCGAAGAGGTGAATGATGTGCAAAGTGCTATTGTTGTCCAGCAAAACGCGCTAACAAACAATTGAACATAAGGGAAAGATTGTAAGCCAAAGTAAGATAACTGTAGCTCTGAATGATAGTAGTTTGAGAGCTCAATAGAGTCCTAAGTGTCGAAGAGCTCAACAGAGTCTTATGCTTGCAAGAACAGACAACTACTAGGCTCATAGATTATCAGAAGCTCTCCTACTGCTATCTTGGAGCTCCCATCTAGCTTGGTGTCATTCAAGCATTTCAAGGTGCTGAGATGGCTGAGATTTTATGCTGCAACAACAACACAAAAATCCTTTCTATGCCATGGGCTGCAGGGTTAATTTTGGCCTGGGACTATTGATAGAGAATATAACAACCTATGCAAACTGCACATACATTGACGTTTTATCCAGATTGGTATGAAACAAGCAGTATGTACCAGTTTATGATGCGGACCGCCCTCTTCTTGAGCAGTTTGTTCTGGACCATTAAAAAAAAATCTAGAAACAAACATTAGAACTCACATTCGCGAGCCCGCTTCGCCTCGAACGCGAACCCTTCATGTTTCTCTTCAACAGGCTATCGTTGACAGGCCTGTTGTCGCCTGCTACCTGCCATTCACAAGTACGCTTCCTCCTCTTCTTCTCCTTCCTCTTCCTCCTCCTTCCTTTTCCTCCTTTCACTTCCTCCACCATGTCCTCTCCTTCATCTTCGTCCTCTTCGTTGACCACCTCCTCGATTGGTACGATTCGATTCAGCTAGGTAACGATACAGGTCTGATTTGTGATATGACATTCCTTGTACATGTACAACAAAAACTGAACATGATAATGCAAATGAGGTTGTTGGGCTACCATTGGCCGATTTACAACTGAAGGTGCTGCATCGTAGACTTGTTACTGCTGTACACGACATAGTGGCGAAGCAAGAGAGGGTCCAGAGGGATAGAGGAACATGGGACATGGTTTTTCAAGTTAAGTAATATAAAGAAAACAATCTGTGAAAAAAATATAAGTTTCATACAAAATTGGACCAAATTACCCAGTCCAAGTGCTGGTTGTTGGTCGAAATGGGTAAATACTGAGCAGTCTTCTATACCTTGATGTGTTGTATCAAAAAAAATATATATAATAAGTATATACCACTACCAACATATGTTGTATGGTACCGTTCTTTAGGTGGACAGGTAAATAACAGACCCTACTGAGTGGAACAACTGAAATTGGATTCCTTGTTTTTTCCTATTATTGCCCTAGGTGTATGTAAACACCTGCTTTTTATATCAGTGCCAGTGAAAGAGTGAGCTACATAGTATTGCTGATAATGGAAATTTTCTGTGAATTTTTAGTTGTTCAGGTGATCTAATAGAAATAAGCTCTTTCGTATCTTTTGGATAATAATTCGCCAGTCTCAAGATTAAATCCTGAAATAACCTACTAAACTGACACGATTATTAGGGCAGTAATTTTTTGACTGTTACTTTTATCTGAGCAGATTAAAGGCCTACTAAATCAATGTTCATCTCAGTTCAATTTTTATATGCAAGTTGTTACATAAATACAAAGTTATAACAAAAGAAGAGACAACTTTTTTTCAATCAGATGCTGTTCTAGAATCAAAATCAAATCCAGAGTCTATCAACTAAGTAAATGATCGTTGCAATAGAAGCGAACAAGATAGGGATTATGATAGAGGAATTCATTAATGAAAGAAGGGAAGAATGCATAGGTCATGAGGAAGAACTTATCTTGATTTTGTTTTTTTCTTCTAATTTAAGCAATGTAAGATGATTATCTCTAGGTTTTCTGTTTATTTTTCATTCAGCAGCATAATATTAGCTCCTTTATTCATCTTTGCAGATGGCCAAGGAACAAATGAATATATATCTAAACATCTTGGTCATGCCCCCCACAAAAAAAAACAGCAGCATGACACACCTGTTCTGTTGAGTCATATTGAGCATATGTCAAGACAACCAACTTTACTCATTATTTTTCTGTTTCATCTTTGTTATCTTGGATGTGATGAATGACTGCATTTATTTTTTTCATTTAATTTGTTTACTTGATTAATGAGTCATGTACTAATTGCATTGAAGAGGCGATTATGCTCCCAATTTGTTCTAGATTTCTATCATGAGAGAATTGATGTTTTTCCATACTATCTCTAGGATTTGGATGCATTCTCTGCTTCAATCATTGTCAATATTGCCTTTTCTTTCATCCCAGCATCATTTGCTGTTACAATAGTTAAGGTGAGATCTCTTTTAGCTTATACTCTTTTAACATTTAACATGATTCTGTTAGGTTCCATATTTAGCCTCATGCATGTATATTAAAAAAATATGTGGACTCTCCATATGTTTTCAATGTCTATGCATATCTCCGTACAGTCTTGGAAACCAAATTGTGTTGCCACATTGTCGTACCTAGCATTCAACTGGTGCTTTCAGTGTTAGGAGTTTTGAACCAGATGTGGCACATTTACTTTGTATGATTCTAATACTTAAGGCTACTTTGTCAAATCATAGTTTTTGTCCAAGAATTTAAAATACTACTCGGGTTGGCACATATTTGATTTGGTATGTACCTTTCGGGGTTTATCATTCTGACCAAGTATTGGTATCAGATCGTATAGTTCAATACCTGATACAATGCCTGTTCATTTTGATTTTTTATTATTTTATTCAATGATACTGGATGATGCAGGTTGGTGTACTACTACTTTTAGATATATCAGTACCATACCTGTTGGATAGGTTACCGAAATCAGTATCAGAGTAGTGTTTAATCCTTGATTGTGTTGTTATTTGTAGATCAGTTTACAACTAGCACTTTAGATGGATTCTATATGGATTATGCCAATCAACAATCTGTTTACTTTTCCACTGTTGTTTCTTCCATTATTTAGCTGATGTTCATAAATCATGTCAAATTTTCACTCAGTCACATTACTATCTTAGGAGTTACTCTTTGTTGCTAACATTCTTTGCTATCTTATGGCATGAATCATCCTTTATTTGGCCAATTGGCTAATCAGTTACCATTCTTCTGTTAGTTTGTATTCATAGTTTAGGAGCTACTTTTTGGATGTAAATGTTATAACTACACAGGATATGCTTTATAACTTGTTGACAAATCTTAACATTTTTGTTCGCCTATATTCTATGTATCCACAACTTAGTAGGACACTAGGACCTATTTTTGGATTATTTTCGAGCTCCTAGTTTGTTTGCCATTTGTAAACCATAGACCAATTTTTTTTTCTTTTCAGTTAATAATATCTTGTCAATCTAAAGTATCTCTTGTTCTGATTGCAATTTCTTTTTTGGGAATTGAATGAAAAATTTACTATTTCAAGTCATAATTTGGAACTTCAAATACATGAATATTAGGTCATTCCATTGATGTCATTTGCTTATTTTTGTTATTCTTCATGCCCTTCAAACTGCTGATTGTTTTAGCAAGTAGCGATAATTAACAGTTGCTGATCTCTTGATGTTTGGTGTTTCTTGAGAAGGCAACGTGCCAAAGTTTTTTGTTTGAAGTTTTTTTTTGGTATTCATCCTTAAAACCTTCAAAAGTTGCTTGTAAATTATGTAAATCATGGGAAATTCTAGAACCATATTCAGTAACTTCTTTGTTGTTTAGAAATTTGTTATATTTAACTGTTTGAACTTTGAAGTTTGAACTACTGTCTTGAGAATGATAATAGATGGCAGCTTGAGGATAATGGTGTTAGCATGCATCTAGAGCCATTACCATAAGTGTCCTTGCAGATGGGACCAAAATTTTAGTTATGCTGCATCTTGAACTGTTTTCTTATGTCATTCAAGCCAAGGTATGCAATTTCGTACCATACCGGAGTTTCGACGTTCGCTCGGTATGGTACGATACTGTATACCGAGCGGTATACCGCTCGGTATATATATATGTACCATACCGAGCGAACGTCGAAACTCCGGTATGGTACGAAATTGCATACCTTGGCTTGAATGACATAAGAAAACAGTTCAAGATGCAGCATAACTAAAATTTTGGTCCCATCTGCAAGGACACTTATGGTAATGGCTCTAGATGCATGCTAACACCATTATCCTCAAGCTGCCATCTATTATCATTCTCAAGACAGTAGTTCAAACTTCAAAGTTCAAACAGTTAAATATAACAAATTTCTAAACAACAAAGAAGTTACTGAATATGGTTCTAGAATTTCCCATGATTTACATAATTTACAAGCAACTTTTGAAGGTTTTAAGGATGAATACCAAAAAAAAACTTCAAACAAAAAACTTTGGCACGTTGCCTTCTCAAGAAACACCAAACATCAAGAGATCAGCAACTGTTAATTATCGCTACTTGCTAAAACAATCAGCAGTTTGAAGGGCATGAAGAATAACAAAAATAAGCAAATGACATCAATGGAATGACCTAATATTCATGTATTTGAAGTTCCTATATATATATATAAGATTATATATATTTATATATAAATATTCTTATAAAAGGCGACGTTGGCGAAAAAGGTTACGCGATGTCGCCATTTATAAAATATATATATATATATATATATATTTCGTTTCGTTTGGTAGCGGGCGGTCTGTGTACCGGTCAGCTGACGGACCGGTACGTACCGTCCGTACCGGGCGATATTATTCGAAATTACATACCTTGATTCAAGCCTAACATCTGACACAAGAATTGTGCCACCTTAATGTTATACTACCATGCCTTTATCCTAGAAGAATGTGGCAGGGTACACCCTGATTAGCACTGAATGGCAACAAAAACCTGTGGAATCCTTTGTCAGGACATCCTCTGGCAACTCAAATCCACATTAACAAACATTATAAATGCATATATGTCAATATGTTAAGATTAGTGTTCCTGTATGATGAAATGAAACACTACAGTTTTCATTAGTAAGTTATATTGAATCCTTTCTTGGTCCAATTTGAAATCTTTTCTGGGTCCAATTTAAATTAAATATTTTTTGGTCCAATTGAAATATTATGCAAAGGACCTATAAACAAAAAAATGAAAAAATGGTTAATGTAGCAGATATATCTGTTTATTGAATGTATACCTAATATGGGTCTTGTCCATCATAGTTCTTCGTTTTATTGTTTAATGTGGGTCAGTTTTGTAGCTAAAAGACTTCAAGAATCCAGTACTTTGCTACATTGAAACTGTTCGAAGTAAGGATAACTGGTTACTTAAAAATTGAGGTCTGACAAATTGTTAGGTGTTTTTCTATCATCTTAATCTGTAAACAATGTTCCACTTACTTTTTCTCTTTTGCAATTTTTGACTGTGATGGCTGATGGGAGTGCTTATTTAAATTGTTGTAGGAGCGTGAAGTCAAAGCAAAGCACCAGCAATTAATTAGCGGGGTATCAATAAACATCATAATTATTTTCTTGATTTGCTGTTTCCTCAAGTTGACTTTTATTGACCTCTACCCAGGTTTCTGTATTATCGTATTGGGTTTCAACATACATATGGGACTTCGTCAGCTTCTTGTTCCCGACATCACTTGCAGTGATACTATTTTTTATGTTCGGTCTGTAATGAATCTCTTCCTGAACTTCATGATAATAATTTCCTGTCTATTGTTTATTCTTCTAGTTCTTGTTCTGGCCTTCCAAATTTCTGCTGCTTCAATCTTATTATGTTTTTCATTCTAGAGCTTTTCTTTAGTTTTATAGAGAATTGCTAGCATTTAACAAACCATCTTGCTTCTAGATCTGAATCAGTTTGTTGGAACTGGATGCTTCTTACCAACTATAGTCCTCTTTTTGGAATATGGATTAGCAATTGGTTCATCAACATACTGCCTTACATTTTTCTTTTCTGAGCACACAATTGCCCAGGTATATTTCAGATATTTTTGTGATTCATCTAGACTTTTTATATGCTAGTTTAGACATCAGATATTTTGATTTGCTTGTTGATGCAGAATGTGGTTTTGCTGATTCACTTTTTTAGTGGGCTTATTCTCATGGTCATTTCATTTGTTTTGGGGCTTATGGATGCAACTAAAAGTGCAAACTCTCTGCTAAAGGTATGTAAGGTCTATCTGGTGTTTAAAAAATAATTGGCAGTATCTTGGCTAAAGTTATATCTTTTGAGCTTTTCTGGTGTCTACCATTTCATACAGCAGAATTTTAACTAATTCATCTTGTTTGTAGGAATTTAAAAGATCGTAGTTTTCTTGTGTAGAGAACAAGATCAGTTAGGTTCTTGCATAGTGTGGCTTTGGCACTTCTTTTAATGACTTTCTATGAAAGTGATACCCTCAGTTTTGTATTTTTCAAATATAATCCTTAGGTTTCATTCTAATTTTAGTTTTTGCTTAAGAAACTAACCGATCAATTCTCTAGGGTTTGATCTGTTCTTACAATTTGCAAACAACCATTCAATAGTCAAAATTTTGGATTATATGCAATTATGATATAATGTGGAACAAGGTATGCAATTTCGTACCGTACCGGAGTTTCGACGTTCGCTCGGTATGGTATGAAACTGTATACTGAGCGGTATATTGTTCGGTATACCGTTCGGTATATATATATATATATATATATATATATATATATAATTCGGCGACGTTGCCTCGTTTATATTTATATATATATATATATTTATATATAAATATTCTTATAAAAGACGACGTCGCGTCACCTCGGCGACATCGCCTTTTATAAAATATTTGAAAAGGCGATGCGACGTCGCCTTTTATAAAATATTTATATATAAATATTTATATATATTAATATATATATATATATATATATTTCGTTCCGTCTAGTAACGGGCGGTCCGTGTACCGGTAAACTGACGGATCGGTACGTACTGCCCGTACTGGGCGGTATTATTGGATATTGCATACCTTGATGTGGAAATGAAAGTGCTGGAACTATTTGTGCGTATTTCCTTTTCTGTCAGCTAGTCCCTTCTGGTCTTACATGCTTAATATGTTTTTTTTTCTTATTTATTTTTTATAATCTGGTCCCTTCCGGTCTTATATGCTTAATATGATTTTTTTTCTTATTTCTTTTTTATAATCTTGTCCTTTCTGGTCTTACTTAATATACTCCTTACACCGTCCCTGAGTCCACAAGTAACAAATGAAATTTTGTACATTCTGATACGCACAACTGAATCTCTGATTGTTTTAGTATGTACTGAGTCTAAAAAATTCAAAACTGTTTAAAGCAAGCCATATCAAACGCTTAATATCAAGTATAAGAAAGGGAAGTATAACAATCAAGATACAAGTTTATTGTGGTTTGGCACAGTGGCTTTTGTCCACCCCTAATTGTCCCATAATTGCTCGAGGCATGTCAATCTACGATCATTTTCTACTGTCAGAGATCAAACAAATGACCTTTTTCACAAGAATGAGATGGAACCCACAACTTGTTATTTTTCCTAGGTTGAAGAACAAAACCCCCTTGGTTACTTTTCGCAGGCTTAAGAACCAAAACCAATTGGTTCCTTTTTATTGGCTTAGGAACTAAAAATGAATCATAACTTAGAAATTACTCTAATCTCACAAACTTAGTTGGTTATGTTGAAGTCTTATAGTACCTTTGCATGTTTGTTCGTAAAGGATCGACCTTTGTAACCTCGTAGGTTCCCTAAGGACCTACAATATCGAAAACGGATTAGTGGAAGCGTCAATTCGAGATCCCACATGCAAATATTTCAGCAAACACTCTGTATATAGAAAGATGGACTTTGCAAGCTTTGAATGGTCGTGCGACAAAAGGTTCAAGGCAATTCGCTATGATCAAAAGTCGCCTATTAATGAGTGCCCATGTGACACCATTGTAGAATCGTGTGATGGATCAACCAAGACACTACCCCAGAAGCCCATCCATGTGCCACCCATGCATCTCTAGGGTGCTGAGATGATTGACATTTTTGGCCGACCTTCGCTTATGGTAAACACCCATGCAACTCTAGGGTGCTGAGATGGTTCACATTTTGGCCACCCTTCGCCTATGGTAAACACTCGTGTTTGGATAGTTTTGCCTCTATGCAATGACTGCACATAGGCTGCCTTTACTAGTTAGAAATGACTACAAAACCCAATCAAAATGGAGCTGCTAAGCCTATTGCAAGCCCCTTACATGTTGCCTAAAGCATAAGTAAACTGGCTACCTCATCATGCTGCATAATGAGGATGTTGTCCTGCTGTGCACAATACTTGTATCACATTGTCAATCCACAATCTCTTTTATTATGATTAAAGTGGAAGACCAAAACAAGAATTGTCTCCATTCCAAGGAGTTGTCTAACTTCTGAGACCTAGTGATTCGGTGCACTAAAGTTATTATTGAAATTGTTCTCTGTTAGGATCGGAGCGACACTAAGAGGGGGGTGAATTAGTGCAACGGATTAAAACTCGTAAGTTTAAACTCGATTTCATAAATGCGTAGAGATTTTGATTTGACAATGAATGACTTGGTGAAAGCAGCTCGAGTAAAGGGAGAAGATGAAAACCGAAAACTTGCTGCTATGTAAATAACGATTTCAGAAATGTAAACACTCACACATTCAAGGGACACACCAATTTAAAGTGGTTCGGTCAAATTACCTACATCCACTTGCGAAGCCTTCTTCGATGAGGCTCCCAACTTCCACTAGCAAATCACTTTGAAGGGGAAGGACAAATACCCCTCTTACAACCTTTTACAAGTGGTTCACACTCTTACAAATTTTCAAAGAGAACGAATCAGGTGAACACTCAAGCAATTGAAAACAAGACTTGCTAAAGACTTTGCTAAGGCTTTATCTCAATTTCTAACTT